>VZTL01081932.1:0-25955 GCA_013400535.1 Scopus umbretta
CCCCATTCCACTGGGGTGGGGGGCGGGTGGGCGAGCAACTATGTGGTGCTTGGTTGCCAATCAGGGTTAAACCACAACAGTATTTTGACACATTCTTCAGTTTCTGCCCTGTGAAATAGAGAGTACTAGCAATGTTGGCATATCTGAGGAGCTGTGGTTTTGTTAATTTTGCACCAGAGATGTAGTTGTTGTCAAAATTTGGGGAAGCTTTGTTTTTTAACTTACATACCTCAGAAGTCAAACACTGCATGTTGTCATGGTGTCTGAGCATTTCATATCAATATCACCACCACTTTGCAACTGAAGGAGTTGCTGTACCCTTGGGCTTTGAGACGTCTTCTACAGAAGAAGCTATCTGTGGCAGAGCCTGAAGGAAGACCCACAGAAAAGCACTATCGGATGCACTTCTTGTATTGTCCATGTTTCAGTTTTGTAGCAGAACCATCTGTGTTATTAAAATACTGGTTTGCTCTAACTTGAATTCCTATTGATTGCCTCAGCCAAAAAGATCCATGCTGGATTAGGCTGAAGACCTGAACTCTCGTGCTTTTACAGGAGACACCAGTGGAAGACCGGCTCCTTTTGTCCAGGACAGTAGAAGGCAGACTTGGGCAGCAGCCTCTGTGTTGGGTGACAGTTTGGGTACTTTGTCTTAGTGCAGGAATTAATGGCTAGAAGTGGATAACTATTTTGTGAAAATTTACTTGATTGCTTATCCCTACTTCAGAGCTCTGTCTCCACAAACTAACAGAGAATACTTCAAAAACATGCAAGAAAGGTTTTGGACACTGAAGAAAAGCCTGTCATGAATAATTGTGGTTACTCTTTTCTAGGTCCTGTGTTTAATGTCTCGGTGCATTCTGACAACCCGACGATTTACCAGGGTGAACTGGCAGATTTGCTGTGTATCGTCACCATGGAAGGAATGGCGCTTGAGCCAGGTATTTTGGCAAAATTATTTTACTTGTAACTCATTTACCTTCACCAGGCAGAGTAATACCAACAGTTACAACCCTATGTCCTTTGAGTGAGGCTGGAGAACTGAGAACCAGCACTGAAAATCCTATAGAACTAGATAAATACAGGAGAGCGCGTTTGCTTTGACAGCCCAATTTGAAACAAGGTTTTTTGTTTCACATTCTGAGGGGAGGGGAAAAAAACGTTCTTAATGCTAAAACCCCCTGTCCTGTCTGTACCAGCTGACCCCACTGCTGGCAGTCTCAGCCTACAACCACTAGATGGGCCATGAAAACTATTCGGGTTTCCTTTAATTGGGAATGAGATCCACTGGCAAAACCTGTTAAGAGAAAATGGTCATCTGTAAACAAATCTTGAAGTCACCTGGCCAGTCAGCTTCACACTTCAGAGTGAATTTAAGGCTTAATGTAAATCTAAAAATCACAATCATTGACTACTGTAGCCTAGATGCTAAAAATGAATGTTTATTGCTGATGCCTTCAGAGGTGAGCCTCCTTTTTTGTGTGGAAGAAGAAAGAAACACAGTACCTAATTGCTGCAAAAAGGATAGCAGACACTTTAAAGGCAAATTTTTATGAAAAGCTGAAAAGTTCAGAGAACTGCTCAAAACCTAGCTGCTTGCCAAGCATTGCCTGAGCTGCTTTTCATCAAAATGCTGTGAGAATAACTCTGGTTATTATACCCAAAATTTGGGTTTGGAGTGAGTTTAGGGTTTTTAAAGTAATTTTTATATATATATATATACACACACACATATATATATGAGAATATAAAAATGTATTTAAAATAAATCTGTAAATGTGTCTGAAAATGTAAATTTATAAATGTATGTACCTAAATATAAAGATGTCACAATTCCTGTGAAACTTAGAAATCTACGTGTAAGTCACTACAAAAGAGGTGCCATGCAGAAAATATTACTTACAATGTTGTAGCTGATGAGATCAAGTACCAAGCTTAGTAAAGGCCCATCACTTTGAAATTCCAAGACGTCTGTAGATTGTATTATTGAAATGCTCGGTAAGGAGAAAAAGCTGAGTAAACTTTATTGCTTGCAAAAGATTCACAGCCTGGAATACTGGACACCGTAAGCAGCGACGTATGCCTGTACCTATACCTCAGTCTGACCTGCCGTTTCTGCTCAGCAGGAAGCCTCTTCTAAGTTGAGGTGTGCCCAAGCTCTTACAGGTACTGTTGTGAGGCAGTACCCAAAGCAGCTGGCTTCCTCTGCAAAGCAATAATTGCTGGCAGGGAGCAGCTGCTGCTTCTACTGGTGTTCGACAGCTAAAATAAGCTTGGGGTTGCCTTGTGAAAGAGGCCTCAGCATCCCTGATTCACTTAAAACTTGAGAAGAGGTCACTTAGTAACAGTGGGGCTCTCCTGCCAGTGCTCTGCTGCAGTTGGGTTCGTGATTGTTTTTTGTGTGTTTGGTAGCTTGAGACTGGGAGAAGCACTGGCAAGATAAGGATAATCAAAAGGATTGAAGTAAAAAGGTGTCCTCTTCGAGGAGCTGCACATCGGCACAACTAAGTTTTAACTGAGCAACTTCATAAAGGTTCATGGATGTCTGTTGAATCGATAGATGGTGCCTGGAGTTGGAAATAGTGCTGTGTCCAGCAGTCATGAGCAGCCAGTGCAAAGTTTTAAATGTCAGCATGGTAATCTTTTCCATAAGTGGGTAATGTCATCTTGAACATGGCAGATCTCTGCCTCTGTGTGGTTTTTTGCTTGTTTTGGGTTGCGTGGTTTTGTTTTGGGTTTGGGTTTCTTTTGGGGGAGGGGGGTGTTTTTTGTTGTTGTTTGCGTTTTTTGTTTGGTGTTTGGTTTTTTGAGTCTGTAATGGTGTAGGTGAGGCACAGGCAATAGATATGCCTGGAGTGGAGTAAAGTGTGTCATTGTGGCTAGTTTTGAGGGAACCTTTCAGTCCAAGCTCGGAGCCTCCATTGCTGAATGAGCAGGATTTGGGGCCTAAGCAGCCATGCTGTGTGGAGTAACCCCATCTGGGCCTTTCATATGGGCCTGAAAAGCTGTCCCCTCTCCAGTCCTTGCTGGTCCTCTGGATGAGACTGGCAGAAGAGCTGCAGAGAACAGCTGGAATCTGTGCAACAGCTGTAGGGTGTGCAGACTTACCTTGTCAGTCTGCCTTCTTGGCCTTGAGAGGTGGAGGGGACTAGAGCAGTGGGGTAATGGAGCAGGTTAGGTGAAGTGGTGTCTTAGGGGCTCGTATAATAACAAACAGATATAGTTCCTCAGTAGTAGTAGTAACCTTATTCCCCTGTATCGTGTCTCTGATCTTTCTCTATGCTGAGTCAGCATCACAATTTAATTCACAACTGGAATGGAGAACTTACTTTTTAACTCAGTGCCAAACATTAGGCGGACTGTGAAAATAACAGGGCTGTCTCATCCCAGTGGGGAAATGAGGCATGTTGTTCGGAAAAGCCTACAGCAGGTAATCAGATAAACAGAGCAAGAGTTGCCAGTATCTCCTAGAAGAAAACAGATGACAGCAGTACTGACGTGGTCTTTCCATTTGGGAACGTGATGAGAAAGGAAAGCAGAGCAATTGCATTTGACTTTTCTGAGGGGCGTGATGGCTTTCAAAGGCCATCTATACTTCTGGCATCAGACCTGCTACAGGGCTGTGTTTTGGGCTCTCTTGTGAGCAAAGGAGGATCAGGGAATTTCATAGGATGTCTTGTTAAATGCACATCCAAAACACTTTGAACACACTTGGTATGCCAGCCAGCTCTGCTTTTGTACACATAGGCACTCAACTTTGCAAGCATGCATGCGGATTAGTATGTATGCTTCCTGTAATAAGTTGAGGTGTCAGGTGCCACCTCTTCTCCCTCTTTGTATGCACAGTCAGAGAAATAAAGTACTTCCAAGGAGCTGAGGAAAAGTTAAATGACCAGTGATCTTTGTCAGGGCCCTTCTTTGTTACATTTATATAGATCCATTTGTTTCTAGAAGTATTACTTATGGGTTGGACCCTTGCTGGGTAGAGGCAATTCATAATACTCTGTGTGTGTGTTTTTGTGGACCCACCCTGTGGGAAATTTTCAAAGGGGTGGAAAAGGTTTTGGTGTGACTGCTGCGTGCTTTAATTTCCTCTGCTTCTTTGAGACCCTGCTGAAATGGAGTGTGTATTACTAAGCTCAGTACATGGCAGCAACTGCTCCATCTAAAGAAGTGCTACTTTGGCTTGGCAGCTGTGGTTGGTGTTTTGAATTGATATGAGGGGAGTATGTGTGTGTCAGGGGGGAATAGTAGTTCTTCTGTGCCCTGAAGATATAAAAGCTGCTTCTGATACTTCTGTTGAATACACATTTTCACAAACGATCTCTCTAGACTTCCAAGATCACCCCTTCTTGGGCTATGTGCTTAGGGATTTAAAAGTATTACTTACTGTGCCTGAAAGGAGATGGTTTTTTATCTGCTCCAGACAGACCCAGTGGGCACTCTGGAGAATTTAACAAAACCAGCTTGTTTACCTCTTGTATGGCTTGAAGTGGTTTGCTCAGCTCTCTAGGAAGCCCTATTCAACCTCATTTAAATGTAGTAAACAAAAAGGGTCTCAAAATTGTGATTCAGCACTGTAACAAGATGCTGAGAGCGCTCCATTCTAAGTAGTGGAAGTGTATTGTTTCTAAGAGCTGGTCTAGAAATAGGATTCCCTGTTTTGAGGAGTGATTGGCTAGGGAAGCAGCTAAGACCCAGACAGCTTAGTCCTGTGTGTCAAATTTAAATGTGCATAAAGGTATGCTTTATCTGTTGATGAACCTCACTAACTGAGGAGGGGAGAAAGCATAGCACCACTGTTACTCTGCTCACAGAGCTCTGAAGCGTCCAGCTCCCAGTGTTTTGTGTTCCTTTATGAAAGCAGCTGAGTTGCATGCCCTTGGGGGCACTGAGGTCCTTGATGGCCTTCTGAGTTTGGCACTGGGATATTAGGCTTTCCTCTAATGTGGGGGACCTCATTCAGGTGTCCCACACTACTTAAAACATTGTGGAGCATGGAAGGAACTGGTGGAATAAACCTTTGTAGTGTTCAGGGTGAGTGTGGTTCTTGTGGTTTGTTTTTTGTAGACTGGGGACAAAAATTGTGAGAGCGACCGGTCAACATTGATGCAAGGTGTGTGTGGACTGGTACAGATGCTTTTGGGAAACCTAGTGTGTGACCTGTTTTATGTCAGTAAAACTACATATTTATTAGCACTTGGGAGCTTCTAGGCATGTACATCACTGATCTTTAGAGAGCACCTGATTATGTCCTGGTTCTGCTCAATTTTCCTGTGTTTTTATTGCATGAAAACCAGAGATATATAGAAATGAATTGGATGACTTTGCTGTATTAAGCTGTTTCAAGGAGGATAGTGACAAAGAGTACTTGGAGCCAAATCTTCCCTCTGACTGTCTGTAGTGAGTCACTAATTGCACACTGTGTATACTGACTAATAAAATATGTTGGCATAATACTGTTGTCTCATGTTGTAATTACAGAAGATAGATTCAGCTATTTCAAAATGACAGCAAGTGCCTGCACTCATCTTTGTATGTGGAGGGAAGGAAACCTTAAATTAACTGAGACTGAAAAGGAGTTCTTCGAAGGTAGCAAGTTTCCTCGGAATCTGAAGGCTAGATTATTATTTTTTTTTATATCTAAATTTATTGTTTTAACCTTTTTTTAGCAAGTGCAATGGTGTGTTCAGCGTAGTTGGACTTAGCCTGAAAGGTGTCCGTGTGCTCCTATGGTACCTGGAAACACAAGAACTAATGGCGGTCTTGATGATCTTTGGAAGGAATTGGTTGTTCCCAGCGTGACTGCCTGTGGACCAGTGCTATTACCGTATTTGGCATACACAAGCAGCAGAGATGAAAAGTAGTTTATAGAAACAGAGCGCTCTCCAGCAGAGGCCCCGTTTCCCACAGACAGTTGGATGACTACACAAAGCAGAGGTCAAAGTTTGGTCCCGTTAACTGAACATGTGTTTATGGTAATTTCTATTAACTTTAATTTCAAGGGAAGTAGTCTCAGTGCTGTGCCAAGTAACTAATAGTAGTATTTGTAGTATGATAGGCAAGAATGATTGTTGCGAGGGCTGCTGGTCCATTTGGCCTATGCTGATTCCCTTGTAGGAGTGGGAAACCTACTCCTGCTGTAGGGCTGCAAAACAAGGTGCTCTCTTGAGCTTCTGTGCTGTCACCTGGAGCAGCCGGCCATGGCAGGCAGGGCAAGAAACTGGCTGGTGTTTCAAAACAGTTTGATCAGACAGAGGCTCTGTTAGTAACATCTGCTTTCTCATCTTTTTGTTTCGTTTTTGAAGATGTGTGTAAACCAGTGCCCCTTACAGGGGAATTAATTATACCCCAAACAGTGGGTGGCTTTTGTCTGCAGTAAGGGAGGATGTTCCACCTGGCCAGCTGATGCTCTACTTCATGTAGTAGAGCTGAAGATGTCCCTTCACTTTAAAGTATTATTTTAAGGTTCCCTTCTTTCCTGAAGTGTTAGCTTGCCTGATGGAGGCTTAAAAATTGTCTTCATTTATATCTGCAAAGAATTTGAGTACAGCAGCAGTCTCAGGGCTTTAATTTTTCCATTGGCCTGGAGATCAAATGTGGAAGTTTAGAGAAGAGCAAACTCAATTAGACAAAAGATCAGTTTTCAGTTTCAAGTTGCTAATACTGTATTTTTCAGAGATCTCAATACTAGCAAATGGAGGTTTTATATATCGCCAGAATCACTGGGACTGTCTTAGATGTGAAAAGGTTAAACTGTGTGCACGCATTCTACCAGTACCCAAAACTCAGGACAGAAATAGTAACCAATCTCTGTTTCCAGTTTGGGCCCATCAGTTTCCTCGCGTGCCAGGAAGGAAGACCTGTTGATGAAGCAAGTGAGCAGATGTTCTTGTGTCTGCTCTAGGTCATGCCAGGTTTCAGACTCTGACAGTGTTGCTGGGCTGATGTTAGCAAAGAATAGCAGTGGTTTTTAAAGTAGATACTCAGCTACATCAGCCTAATAGGGTTAAGACTGAGATCTGCTAATGGGATCAATAGGATCTTGCATGAGCATAGATAGACCTAGATGAACTCTGACTACCTGTCAGCTGTGTTAAGCGTTAAAGGTATAAATGCATTTTATGGACTGTCTCCTTGGGTGGTAAAACTTGTACAGGGTGTGATGCCTCATGATGCATGACAGTAACCCACAACTCTGGAAAAAAAAAAAAGTATAAAAGCATTGTGGTCAGGCTTTGCTCCTGAATGCTTTATATCTTTGTAGGTAAATTTTTGTGCTCTGTGTAGAATCTCTGTATTTGTTTAGGCAGACGAAATGTAAGGAAGGAGTCTTCAGGAAAGAGCAGTCTGACTGTGGTTGTGTAGGCCCTGCATGAAGATTGCAAATCACTCTCTGCCAGCAAATACCTAGGACTTCCAATCCCTTTTCAGTGTAGGTTCAGCATAGTTACAGAACTTATGACACTAGGCCTGCTTGGTAAAAACTTAGATCTGAGATGAAATACGAATTTTAGAATGGCAGGCAGGAAAGCAAGTAATCTTCTCTCTGTCGTCCCTGTAGTAAGTCACCCTTTCTGTGCAGCTACATTCTTCATGCCAGTGCATTTAATTGCAGTTCACTGCTTGAATCCTCCTAGAAAGGATGTATTCAGGGCACTTCTTTTCTTCCTTTTCCTTTTCTTTTTTTCTTCCACTGTCAGACCAGTGTGGCTGTGCTCCATGCAGAGGAGCTTTCATCAACCTTTCTGTTGAGAAGTGGCACTATGCATATTCTTTGGAGCTCACTAACAGGTCCAAATTCTTCTTTGTCCACAAATGCAGATGATATGTCCTTTGATGTCTCCTGGTTTGCTGTGCGCTCCTTTGCATTGGACAGAGAGCCAGTCTTGCTGGCCTCGCTGGACCGGAGAGGGATTGTCACACAGAGCAGGAGAAATGGGAGCAGTGATCTCAGCCTGGAGAGAATCAGCCCGTTGGAATTCCGGCTCCGTGTGCATGGCTGCGAGGACCACGACTTTGGGAACCACTACTGTGTAGTGACCCCATGGGTGCGATCTGCCACTGGCGTATGGCAGCGGGAACCTGACATCAGAGCCAAACCCATCTTTCTATCTGTGAAAATGGATGGTAAGAGATTGCAGCATGTGTTATGCACTGGTTTTTTTTAACACCTTGTTGTGTCTTTCTGTGACAAATATTCCCCATGGCTACTATTAAAGGCGCCTGTGATAATCTCGTTAGATTTTTGTTACCCTTTTCTAGTGTATGCAACTTCTGATTCCAGGTTTTGTAAACGAGGTAGGCCTGAACAGATCATGGTCATAAGACTGGAGTGTTCTCTTTCCTGATCATCTCTTGGTGATATTTTGCATAGCTGGGGCATCTTTCAATCAAGGCATAGTAGTCTTTACAATTGTTAACCCTTCTGCTGCCTGCAGGAGGAGGCTTTGTTTTGCAGATGGGGCATGCTGAAGTATGAACTACTTCGCTGTCTCACTCCAACAGTCCTCTGGTGCTTCCAGCCTCCCTGAGGCTTTGAAATGGTGGAGGAAGAATTAGGGTGAGGAGGTAAGGGAGTCCTGTAAGAGACTAATTTTCCAAACCTCAGAAGATGAAAATCAAGAAGCAAAATTAGTGTAATTTCCTTCTGAAATAATTAATCTGCCCATGACTGAATATTGTGGTATTTTCTCCTTTTTTAGGCAAGAACAAATAAAAGGGTATTTGTGAATTTCTCACTGATATCTAATGACTTTGCCTTCCTCTTTCAGTTCTGAATGCTTTCAAGTATCCCCTGTTGATTGGCATTGGTCTGGCCACTGTCATTGGACTCTTATCCTGCCTCATTGGCTACTGCAGCTCCCGTTGGTGCTGCAAGAAGGAAGTGCAGGAAACAAGACGAGAGCGTCGCCGGCTAATGTCAATGGAGATGGACTGAGCGTGGGAGCCAGACACACTTGCATTTCGAGAGAGACTCACAAGGGTCTTGGACTGTGCTGAGACACTCACTCCCAGGCCCAGACAAGACAGTGCGTTTCCTCTCTGATTTCAGCCTGGACCTCAAGCTTCTCCTTGTTACACGTCATGTGCTGAGAGCATTCAGGCCATATTTAGCAACTCTTGAGTTCTCCTTTTCCAGCAGCACTTTCTGCCTAGAGATCATGTCCTTCAAATGTGCTAACTGTTGAGCCTTCTTTCAGCAGGGCCCTGTGACAAAATTCACTAAGTTTTTGTTTTTGTTTGATGGTTTGTGGTCCCCGTCTTCCTCTTCCCCTTCCCCCCCGCTCTTGGATTTGAAAAGATGTCCCTGTATGAAAGCATGATGGGTGGGAAAAGGACTGGTGGAGTTGTTAGACATTCATTGTATTAACCAATCTACTTTTCCCCTCTACCCCCATCACACCATCCTGTTCCCTTTCTCTGTCCATCTTGGTATCTCACAGACTTCTCTGTGTTGGATTGAAGGCTGGAAAAGGTTCTTCTGTTGGTGCCTCGTGAGACTGTTCCAGCAAAAATTGGTTTATGGTTGTGAGCATGCCTTCTCTTCCGTAGCTTTCAAAGGGTTTGCAGTTAACCCCGAAACATAACTTGCCTGGGCTTCTTTGAGACACTGTTTTTTAAACTTTTTTTTTTTATTATTATTTCCAGTGCTCAAAGCTTTTAGCTGTGGTGAATAGGGGCTAACTTGGCAACCAAGAAGAGTCAATCCTCAGACAAGCATTTGTTGGATGTCTGCTTGTAGCCACCTTCTCCCTGACCCTTCCACCTTGTTTTCTCCCCACTACAGCTGCTCACATTGTGCCTGAGACCCTGTTCTGCTTGTGGCAGGGGGGCATGTGGTGTGTAGGGACAAGGCCCAACCTTCTGCTGGCCTTGGCAGACAGGTGGGAGGCTTGCCCCACTGGTGATAGTGTGACTTATGGAAGGAGGAGAAAAAAAAAAAAAAAGGAGGGGGGGAAAAAAACAAAAAAGGAAGAAAACAACCAGAAATGAGATGGATCTTTGTCTGCAGTTGGCCCACTGATCATGTTTAGAGAAGAATTGTAAACTATGTATTACCAAATGCACAGACCAGACTCCAATGCTGCTTCTGCCAGTCACTTGGTAACCCCTGAATCTGTGAGCAGAGTCTGAGATCTGCAGTAGCTGAAGTGCAGCTCAGGGTAGGAATAGGAGCAAGCCCAAGAGGGCAGCAAGAATGCTTCAGGTTCCAGTGATCCTAGTCTCGTGCATGGGCCTGCAGCAAGGCTTTCCCCATGGGTTTGAGACCTATTCCTAGGTGCTATAGTATAGAAGTCCTGCTTTGGTCTTCCACATACACTGACTTGGCTCCTGAGTGGGAGCAGCTCCTTTTCCAGGCAGTTCTGTCTTCCCAGCACAGCTGGTGTTTTAAGCAATAAAAGTCAGAATAAGGATACTGTGTATAAACAAGCAAGGAAGTGGGACTATACCGCAACATGATGTCATAGTTAGGGTTTCGCTTGCATCAAGAAGGCTGAGAAGTGTAAAGTTGAGGCCAGGGCTCAATCCCTTCCAGATTTTTTTAATTTTTTTTATTTTTTTTAGGTAAAAGAAAAGATGCTAAAGGAGAACATCTACGGAAGGTAGTGGCTGTGGTGTGCTGTTGCCAAACTAGGCATTCATTACATATTTGGTCTGCTTCACTAATAGCTCATCCCACTGCACATTCCAGGGGAGCTGCAGGTCTAGTTATCTGTGCTATGATGGCTTCATTTCGCATTAGTGTTTGTGGAGTCTTGCACTCAACACTGTTGCTATCTGAAAATCAGGCTTTTTTTGCAGTAAGTTTTCTTTGTGTGTGGTTGTTTTTGTTTGTGTGGGGTTTTTTTTGTCTTCCCTGTCTTGCATTGTGACCTTTATTCTGAGGCTGAAATGAGGGTTTTTCCTAGAAGGCTGTTCTGCTTCCTGTATGCAAATGTACATGCAGTCACATACGTAATATATGTATGCATAGAGGTGTCCAATGATTTTTGGAAGCTGAATGTGAGACATCTTCAAAATGGACTTGATTTGCAGAGTTGGGGCTTGCAGCTTGTTATTTGACTCTCTAAGACATTTCATGTAGTGTTCCAAAACTGGGACACCCAAAACCTATAAACCTCCAGAAGACTTTGGCCTGAATATTCACACCAATTTTTCTTTCTGGCCTGATGTTTTAATTTCTGGAAGAACTCTGAAAAGGCCTATGTTGCAGGCAGAGGTAGCTGCCTCTGCTGAGGAACAGGACAGAAGCAGTCTCTAGCTTCCTCTGTGAAAGCCCAAAAATCTATAGCGATGCTTTCCAAAGGAAGGGAGTTGAGGAAAGGATTCACTCGGATATTACTTTGACAGCAAGAATTTTTCTTCCTCTCCTGTCTGTCTGCTGTAGTGAAATCTTACTTTTTCCTTGGATGTTATGAAACACCATTCTGATGCTTGGGATGCTGGCTGTCCTTCCCACACTGATTTAGCAGCTTCTTTCCTGCATTAACATCTGCTTTCTTCATGGAAGGCCTGTGGCATTAGGGCATCTTGGGAGGGGTGGTAGTGGTGGTGAAGTTCGAAGCACAGCATCAGTCACTTTCTGTCCTTGCAGACTCACTCCTTGTTTATGTGCTCTTGGTTAAGTTTTAGGGAGAGAGAGGATCGTGACTGTAATGCAATAATTAGGGAATGAATGGGCAGGGAACCGCCTGCTCTTCCCAAGCACACAACATAGCACACTTTCTCCCTACTGGAAAAAACTCAGGGTTATTTTGGTCAGAGCTCCCTGCTCTAGTGAAAGGTCCCCATGTCCTTAGCTAATGCTGACCTCCCTTCATGGCCCATAGCAAACCATCTTTGTTACTCTAACTGAAGAAAGTTCACTGCTAGCTCCTACCAGCCCCTTGGAAGGCAATATTGCATCCCTTCCACCCCGTATTTGCTGTAGTTGGAAGGCTAGAAGCTGAGGGGCTAGACTTACCCCCCAGCTTTCCTTCTACTTGTGCCAACTTTGTATTATCCCCTTTTTTAAAAATAGAGTGGGAATCTTATCTCTAGTGAAAAAATCTAGGTCACTTTTCATGTTTTTTTTATTATTATTATTTCCTGTGTGACCGGGGTTTGTGTGAGTGGAGGTGTGTGTGCATCTGGTTGTGTATTAAACCTGCAGAGTATCGGGAGAGTAAGCTGCCTGAGATGCAGTGCAAGCATCTATATCCTCCCTGCTGCAACCTGTGGTATTGTCAAAGTATCCTAAGGGCTCACGTTGATCTTCCTCTGTTCGCATTGCCACATCTCCTGGTTAAGCTGGTAAATTCCTCCAGGCACTTGGAATTTTGATCCAGGACAAGCTTGAACATCAAATAGCAGAAGGGCAAGATATTTTCTTTCTTTTGTTTTAATTTCAAAGTTATATAATAAAGTGTTTGGCACAGTTCTGGAATGCAGGTACTGAATAGTTCTAACAATGCTGTGTAAAATGTTTCTTTATATGTTTAAAATAAAGAGCGAGCCTTTTTGATTATGTCTGTGCTGTGGGTCTGGGTGTTTGAGCTATGGGCAGTCCTTTCCTTGTACCTTGCATGTATGCAGACACTATTGTTGAGGCAAGGGTATCAAACATAAACCTTACAGTCCTGTTTCCCGCACTCCTTACTCTGTAAAATAAGCATGAGCCCTATTTTACAGTAAGTTTTAACTATTTGTCTATATTTGTGATGAATTGGGGAATGTAATTGTTTTCTGAGTCTGTCCTGTTTCTACCCTGTAAGTCAACCTTTTTGTTGGGGGAGTTTCCTTTGGAGTACTTAGGGCCAGGAGTCACAGTTAGGAGTGTGTATTCAATATCTGCTGTAAAACCTGGGCATTAGATGTCGAGTCTTCTTTGTACCCTTCCTGAAGCTTCTCATTTCCAAAGTACCAGGAGGAAAACCAGTAGTATTGGGAGTATACTTCCTGCTTACCTTGCCAATGGCTGAATTTAGGATTTTTTTTTTTCCCCCTCAGCAACCATGTAAGGACACCATGATAGTACAGCAAGGAGGTGACTTGCTTTCCAACAAGAGGTTGCATGAGGCAGAAGTGGTTTTGGGAGGCCAAGACAGGTGTTGCCAAGGTCGGTTTGTGTTCAAACAGCTTCATGCTCTGTCAAGATGGCTGCAGTGCAGGCTAGTTGACAGCAAAGTGTGTACCTTTGGCTTTTTTCCAGATGGTGGTGTTGCAGCTTGAAAGGTATCCT
Organism: Scopus umbretta; assembly: GCA_013400535.1. NCBI lineage: Eukaryota > Metazoa > Chordata > Aves > Pelecaniformes > Scopidae > Scopus > Scopus umbretta. Next base: position 13,226 of record VZTL01081932.1, read on the forward strand.
CTATAGTGTGTGCTTACAGGAAGCTGGGAGGTGGCACCAAGCTGTAAGTTCTTATGAGGTGACGGAGACCATCAGCTGAGATAGAGAAATATCATATATGGTCTCTGATCCCTCAGCAGAGCCTTTGGCAGCAGCAGATGTTTAACACGTACATGCCCACAAGTAGTGAGTGGCATGTGTGTGGGACAGCGGCTGTTGGCCTCTAGCTGTGCATGTTACAGCTTACTGGTAAGTTTGGACTAGCTTTATGAAACCCCCTCATCTTCCCCGCCGCCTGGGATGACCTGGATCTTCATACAGTTCTTGAAAGTGTGCTAGGATTTTATCATAAAAAAGAAAATAAAGCCAAAACTTCAAGTCTGGAGATGAAGGGAGATACTTGCAAGTAATTGCCTAAGTATTGCAGTAAATAATGTGAGTTACCAGGTCTCCAGCGTCACCTTGTATCTGCTATGGTTTCAACTCAGCTACCTGCTTGTAGAGGTACCTAGCTGCCTAGTGTCATAGGAACAGTCTGAAAAGCACTTCTGTGCAAGAGCCTGGGTGTTTAGTTGCTTCTATAGCACCTGGGCTCAGGCAACATGCTTGGCTGGGCTTGTTTCACAGCAGAACCCTGGCCAGTACTGGAACCTCCACTGGGCTGAAGCTGATTGAAGTCAAGTAACATGCATAAGAAGACCTGCCTCTCTTTTGTCACGTGAAGGTGAAATTGGTCATGTAAATCTTCTAAGGAAATGTATGGCTTTTGCCTTTGCACTGGGACTTCCTACATTTCTATGATTGCAGGGGGCTGAGGTCTGCACAGCAGGTATCAGGAGAGATGGTGTTTCAAGAAAGAGCCTTGAGCAGCTGATCCAAGCTGTGGGACGTGCTAACTGAAGAAACAGCCACTGCTTATTCTTGTGCGATGTTAAATAAACCTTAAATACAGCACGTAGCCTTCTATCGGACAGCCCTTTGCCAGGCATCTCCTTCCATTACTGAGGAAAACAGCATTATATGCCATAGCCAGCAGATGATTGATACTGAGAGCTCCAGGGGAATGCCTGGGTTATTGAGGAAGCCAGGTTCTGTGGATTTCCAGGTTCCTTGGAAGAGCTGCCACAAAGACAAGCTATTCTCCTTTCCCTGGCAGCAGAGCTGCATTCCACGAAGTACCAGAAATGTAAGTGCATGTCTGCTTCCACCTCTGCCAAGGGGGTAGAGAAAGGCAGGACTTTCCAAAGCAGACTTTGTGAAAGCAAGTTAGTATTATATCATACTTTGTTCATGTGGGATTTGATAAACTCCAGCATGTACTGGGCCTTAGACTAGACCACAGACTTAGTCTGAGTGCACCTCTGCTGGCTTTAGAAGTGAATAATGAAGCTTCAGATAGATGGACATGAAGTTCTATTTCTTGTTGACAACTCAACCTGGATCATACGCTCTGGTTCCTTGTTTGTATGATCCTGCCAATGATTTGGCATATTCAGCAGATGTCAAGGAGTCTCAGATATACTAAGTTCCCCAAAGTTTCTTAAAGAGTGTGGCTAGGGAGATGGGAGGATGCTTCCAGAGCTCCACCAGCAGAGCTAGCAATATGAACATACCAGTTACTGGGCATCTGAGAACCCACAGTGTGTTGCCTTTGTGGCTCTTGTTGCCCCTGTGCTGGCTTCAGCTCTACAAAGGTCCTGGGCATGTTGTGCAGCAGCTGGGATGTTAGGACTATGGTAAACAAGGAAAAATATCCATGCTGCTTAGCATCTGCCCGGATATATGAAAGCTGTATGTGGCTATGGCCAAATGCAGGTTCTGAATGCAAGTACAGTGTTCAGGTACATCCTCTTTCTTTCTGTCTCCAACCTTGTTTGCTCATTTCCTCTATGGTTTGTTCCCTGTGCCTCCCCTCTTTCACTTCCCGTTCTTTCCTTCACAGTTCTCTTCTTGCCTTTGCCATCTAGACTGATGTTTTTCTCTGCATCTCTAAAGGACCATGCTCTTTTGTGTTCATCTCTCTGAGGGAGAGCAGGGAGTATGTTGTGGTGCATCCTTGAGTCATCTGCTGAGAGTTCAAGCTGCAGAACTCCAACCCAGTGCCCCCTACAGATCATCTGTGAGGCTGGCACTACGCACACATGCACATAAATGTTTTGTAGTCTCTTTCCTCATGAGGACTCCAGACAATATGCAAGGAAACTAAGCATCTCTGATGGGGAAATGACTCCACAAAGACATTCAGATTCCCTTTCCCAAAGTAGAAGGGACAGATTTTCTTTCTAAATAAGATGGGTTTGGCCTGCTTTCTCCTGAGTGGCTGCTTGCTATCATAACACAAATACTGCTCAGTGTCTCTGAGTTTCAGGCAAGCAACCACTGTGCTGAACGTTGTACTTAGTGTGAAGCAAAGGCATTTCTCAAGGTAACTTTGATGGGATTCATCTTTAACACCCAGGCTAGGCACCCTGGACTTGAGAAACAGATACCTAAAGAATGCAGTTTATCTGACCTACTTGAGACCTGCATTTTAGAATAAGTAGAACCTGAAGGTACCCATTTCTCGCCATTAGCTGTAAAGGAAAGTGCAGCTCGGGTAAGACATGAGAACTGGGCAAGATAAATGTATAAAAGTATTTGCCAGGCAGGTAGTGGCTGAGAGAAATGAGGTAATGGTGGCTCCCTCTAGGGATGGGCTAGGGAAGGAGGGAGGAAGCCACAGTAGATAGCTGTAGTCATTGTACAACCAAGGGACACATGATGGGTCCTTAAGATCTCTGCAACATTCTCACATAACTTACATTTTTGTGAAAATAGTTCTAGGATGGATTTTAATGTTGGTTTTTTTACTTGTATAACATCTCTGCCTTTGAATAGTCCTTGGATTACAGTTACCAGGATGGATCCAATCCCCTCTAATTGTGGTTTATATCCTTGCGCAGGCTCCTAGTCTTCAGCCATGCACCTCTCCTGCTGTGTGACAACTGGAGTCAACCAAGTCTCATGCTGAGGTCCCTGGCATGTTATCCACAGTGTCCAGTCCCTCTGAAGCTGTCTCTTCTAGTAGCTGTACCAATAGTGAGTGACCAGGCTTCTTGAAGTATTTATTTAGAGTAAAATCGTTGCCATAAGAGGATTCTTCCAGCAACGAAAAGGATAACATGTCTTTCTACTTTATTGGGTGTTTAGCCTTCTTCCTCAGGTACAGACCTTACCAGCTGTTTTCTGTCACTTCCCACTCCTTTCACCCCAGCACCCCATCACTGTGGGCTGTCAAGCCTCTTTCCCCTAGCTCAGAAATGTCCGTCTCTGATGTTTCAGGGAAGAGCCCCTTCAGAAGCTGAGCTCTGAGGGCCCAGCTTGACAGAAGTATACATTTTCTTTGGAAATAAGATGTTAAAGTCCTTTTGAAGCTGATGGCTTTTCCTGTAGCCTTTTGGGTGCGTGCTGAGGTATCCTTGCCTGGTGCCATTATCTTTTTGTTTCTCCCTTTCTGTCTCCCACAGTCCCCTGTATTCATCCAGAAAAGGTCTTTTGTAAGTTGCTATTCGTAACATTCCCCTTCCTAGACCTGATTGTATACAATGTTAATGAGATGGCTCTCTGGACCCTTGGGCATGGCATTGCTGTGTTTAAACCCTCCCTTACCTACTGTCAGTGATGGCAGCGGCGTGTGTGTCACCTCTTCCCAACTTGACTGAGACCCGTGTTTCAGTGGTGAGAGATGTTCTCCAAGTCTCGGGGAGTAGCAGGGGGTGCTGCAGGCTCTCTTAGGTGGAAGGTGTCAGGCAAAAGTAAAATAAATGCTTCTGTGTTGCAGTACTGGGTACATCGTTTATCAAGCCCTTCAGTGGCAACACTGAAGTTGCTTTCACACTGAGACTGACAAGCTGAGCACAAAGAAGTGAGGCCTAGTTTGTACATTTGCAGCTCTTCATGACATTCTCCATTTAATCAAAGCTGCACACCCCGCAGGCTTTCCCTGGAGTTCACTGCAGCTCCTGCCTTTGAAGAAAATTTGTTTGGCTTAGCATAAATATAACTTAGCCTTTCTATGACTATAGCCAAGACATCCTCCTTCAGTGCAAATGGAGGGATACCAGCAGCAACATCATCAGTATTGCATACACTGGATTCTGCTGATCTGCTCTTGGGATGCTTGTGTGGCAGTGAGGGCAACATGGTGGTGTTGTCCAGAGTGCTCTACCCAAATGATGCCAAGGAGAGTGAAAAGGTGGCATATAGGAGCAGAACATCTACTGCATGGCCTGGTGCAGCTGTCTGATAGCTAAACACATCCAGACCACTAAACAGCGTGTTAATGCTATATTTGTGTCAAGGTCGCACTCTGGCAACCCCTCGGGACCGAAGCTGAATTTCTTTGGACACCTGCGTATGTGTACTTGGAGAGAGAAGCTTCACATTCATAGATGAAGGATGCTTTAGGCGCTTCCAGAGGAACTGAAATTGGTGGTTCTGGGATTTTAAAAAAGGCCACTCTGGCTCTGCTATTGGACTTTGTGAAGCTGCTGCTTTTCCGATGATCTCAGAGGAATGGGAAAGAGGGAGTTGTTTTGGATAGACGAGTGAAGGCTTTGATGCTAAGTGAACTGAAAGTGTCGTTTTGCCATTGCTACCTTGCTTTATCACTTCAGGAGCATAGCTGTATGTCACTCCCATGTTCTTCTTAGAGCCAGGGTGGCCATGCTTCGCTTGTGCAGACAAAGCCTTAGTGTCCTGGGTAGTAAAGATGGGGCTTTCTGTCTACGTAGGTGGCGGGGTTTTCCCGGATAGCCCTTGTGCTGCTTTGTGGGACCTACAGCCTCTCCCTCTTCAGCTCCAGCCCCGCAGTTGCCTGCCTACAGCTCCCAGATGCTGTGCTCACTGCAGCTGATTCAGGGCAGGGAAAAATCCATGTGCTTTCAAATTCACATGCTGCCATCAGCGGGAGGCACGTGCTTCCTGAAGGGCCTTGGAGACCCTCTGCCTACCTCTAGGACTGGGAAACATGTATTTTGTGCATCTTCCACTCAGGCCTGTTAGGAGAACAGCTCCCTGCTGCAGCCACTGGTGCAGTGGGTTTTGGCAGCTGGACTTGTTATTTTTCCCAGTGTAGATGTATTTAACAATTGGCTGCAGCAATGGCTGTTAAATTCCCTTACTAACATTTCCAGGGCAGCTTTTTTTTTTTTTTCAAACCCTCTTGCTTCTGGAAATCCTGTAATAGAATCCAAGCTCTGTCAATCTAATTAGTTTTGAAGTGCAGCTTCTCCATAACTTGGAGACCTAAATAAGCAGCTTAATATTAAAACCTAGCTTCTCTTCCAACATGTAACACTCTTCTGTATTCCCCCATAGAAGTTCATAATGAACAACAGCCTGCTGCGATTGCTTTCACTCTTTCCTTCTCTTAACTTACCTCCTCTCTGCCCTGGCTGTGTCCATCGGGAACTGAAATGACCGACAAACCCTCTGCTGGTCTGCTTCAAACAGTCTTTCGTGATGCTGATTGCTTAAGAGATGCCGATGCCGCTTTGGATGCCAGCGTGGAGAGGTCCGGGGGTGGAGTGTAGCGGCTCCTGGTGCTGTGCAGGAGCCAAGCCAGGCAGGGGGGCTGCGCTTGCAGACTGCACAGTGATGTGATCCGGCCCCGTGTGTGCTGCGGTGCGGTATCAATGGGATTTACCAGAGGGCAGGCTGCACCACCTCGGAGCTAAGCCCTGCAGCCAGAGGAGCATGACCTGATGCGGTGCAGGAAGTGCAGCTGCTGAGCAATGGCTCTTTGGGAATGCCTCTTCGCTGAGGTGCTGCGCACGCTCGCTCATTCCTGGGGTGCTGCAAGGAGCTGGCGGGGAGGAGGTGAATTAGCTTCCTCAGTGCAGCATCTCTCCTGGTCCCCAGCAGCACGTTGTGGCCCTGAGCTTTCTGCCGCCTGTACAAAGGTGAGATGTCCAGGAGATTTATGTCGGAAACTCACTGTTGGCCCAAACTACAAAGACTGATAGGTCTAAGGCTATAGAGGAGTGAGGCTTTTTCAGACCTTTTGTATGGGTAGAATATTTAAAAAGAAAAAAAAAATAGGGGGGCAGGGGGGCTATATAGCACTTTTTATTAGGATAGGATATGAGGCATCTGGTTCAGGCTCTACTTAAGTCCTGTTGGCAGAGCAGGTTCAGAACAAGTGAGTTTGCCCACTGCTGCAGTAGTGAAGCAGGAATAATGCATCCCACTTCCCTGGAGGACTTTGGTGTCTTTGTAGTGCCCTGGCCAATTTTTTTTTTTTTCTTGTTTGACTTTTTGCAGTAGAAATGATGGTGTGAACAAGAGCAAATGCCAGCTCACAAAAAATGAGCTGTGGGCGTTATCTCCCTAGGTCAGCCCTGACTGCTAACTACTGAGAGCAGCCAAAGTCCTAGCAAGCTGCAATTGCACAGGATGCGTGTTTCTCTGCTTCCGAGTCTGTTCTGCTCTTAGGTTTCAATTGCCTTTTTTTTTTTTTTTTTAATTATTTGTTTCCGTTCCTGTACCAATGATACTTTGATTTTTTTGGTGCAAAACAATTGCAACAGCCTTTTGGTGCTGCTGTGGGTTTTGCTTATGAAGACCCTGTCCTTGCCATGCATTGGAGCCATGTCCCACGAGGGCCCAGGACACACAGGATTTGAGTAACCAAAGCAGTCCTTTCCACCACCGTAAGAAAAGGTTGCTATTTTTTTCCCCTTTGCTAGACTTCCCCCTGTTTTTGTGACTGTCTGGTTTCCCTGGGACTGGTGGGTAGTTTGGTTCAGTAGCATGTCAGTTGGGAGATCTTTATCCACCGAGATCTTGCTCAGCTCCAACAGCCCAAGGTGAAAGCCCACATAGCTGTGAGGCGAGCTTCTAGCAAAGCAAGCCTGGCTCCAGCAGGAGCTGGAGGATTTGGGCATTAGTGCTCTGTCAGGAGGTTTCTGCCCACGAGAGCATGCCAGGGGGACGGCCGCTGAGCTGGCTGGCCTTGGGGAAGGCAGGCAGCTGGCTGGCTCCCACTCCATAATTGGGGGAAGTAACCAGCTGCCTTTTGATGTCTGAGCTGGGCTGAGAAAACCTGTCGGCAGACTTCAAAGTCTGTTGCGCCAGCTCCCCTGATTATCTGTAGGCTTCTGGCGTGTCCCCCAAGACTGCCAGATTATCCCTGCTAATGCTGTGCTCTTCCCCACATCCCCCCACCCTGTCTGGTGCCAGCCCCTTGCTTTCAAGGCTGCAACCTCCATCCTTCCCTCCCTCCCTCTCTTCCTGCCCCTCCCTGGTCACTATGAGGATGTGGCAATGGCATTTCTGAGTGGGGGACATGTCTCCCAAGATCCCTGAAACAGAGAGGCAGAGGAGGCATTTTCGGAGAGCTTGCCTATCGCCTGCACCCCTGGGCTGTATTCCCCTTCCCTGTTTGATTGCAACAGCAGCCTGAAATGCAGGGAGCTCTAAAATGCAGCTGCCCTTTGCAAGGCACTGAGTTGTTTATAGCCAAGCAGGCACCATGTGCCTTTCCCCCAAAAAAGCTTTTGGGGAGCAGGATTTCCATTCATGCTGCTCCAGGGAATATCGTGCCAAGGAGGAGAGGGCTGTGTTGTCTTTGCCCCCTTCAGCCTCTGCTGGGACCCTGCTGCCTCAAATTAGTCTCTAGCTCTCTCGCCACCTGTGCCTCGGTGTTTGGGGAGCCCCAGGGTGCTTGTCTGTGTGAGTAGAAATGTGGAGGGCGAGTCGCTGCTGAGGGCTGGCTCGGGTGGGGGTGAGGAGACAGACATGGTGCTGAGCGGAGGCCCCAGAGCTCATGCTCCTCCCAGAGTAGCTTGCTTTCACCTGGGATGTTGCACGGTGATACCAAAAGCTCATGGTGGAACCATCCCTTTTAAGAGCTGGGTTTCTTTTTTTTCTCCTAGAAGTAGCAACCTCAGCATTGGCTGAAAACTCTTCCTGTGCAAAGCTGGATTTGCCCAAGATAGTAGATAGAGGTTTGGATTTCTTTGGAAGTTGAGGTTTGTTGCTACTTTTCAGGAGGCAGGGTAGGCTGTGTCCTCTGCTGCAATGGGTGGAAGCCAGCAGAGTGGTGGCTGTGGGCAGAGGAGACAGGTATCATCTCCTGTTCAGGTGCCTTGCTGCCTAACCCCAGGCACCCAAATGCGGTGAGGGGGCTCATGGGGGCTGTATAGCCGGGCGAGGGATCTGGGCTGCAAACTCTCCCCTATGCTTGCCTAATTGCTTTTGGGTCTCAGCAGCCTGTTCCCTCTAAAAACCAACACTGACCATGGGGTTTCCTCCTTCATCCTTAATGCCTTCCTCCATGGCATTTCTACCCTGCTTGTGGGAGGATCCTGCCTTACTCCCATCCCTCCCCAGGCTCCTTGCAGTGCGTAGCGGGAGCATCTGGTCAGCAGTTGTCTCTCTGTGAGGTTTTAAAGTACCCATGGACGTTGCGGATTGCTGCTGTGCTCTTTTAGGTAGAGTCTAACTGTATCCTGGTTGCACTGGGCTGGTAATGCTTTCCATGCTGTATTTTTGGTGGTGTTTTTCTGGAAAGCTTTGGCCCAAAGTGGCTGAGCAGCATCCAAAAAGGGTGCCCGCAAAGGGATCCAAGGAGGCAGAGGGATGGAGAATGAGTACGGTGGCATGCAATTAAAGATGGTCATCACCTGCATGAAAGCCAAAGCCAGTGCTGTGGGCAGCCTGACCTCTGGTCTTGTGCTCTGAAGTGAGAGATGGTGGTACCCTGCTGGGGTGTGCTGAGAGGTGGCCCTGCTGCTCAGGTGCTGGCGATGGCCAGGCTGTGCTGAGTGCTGGGGGTCAATAGCATTTAATCCCTATGGCCCTGGTGCAGCGCTTTAGCTCACCACGTAGAGGTGCATGGGCACACACCCTGTCTAGCTTGGAGGAGGGGAGTTCTCTGCTTGCTGTGGGTATAGTCAGGGACCCTCTGTGCTATCCAAGAGGTGTATTTCCCCCTTGCTTTCCTGTTCTGTGTCTTCCCTAGGAAAATAAGGCAAGGGGATCTTTTCTCTCAGTGGACCTGGCTTCACCAATGCTGTTTCTAATGGCAATGCTGTCTTTGTAAAGGATTCTTTGATCCTCTTCCTTTACCCTGCCTTGTGTTGTTAATAGCCCTGCCATATGTCTGGTTGCACTGATTTCCCAGGGAGGAAGAGAACAAGTTTTAGACTTGCGCGGTCCAAGGACGAGGGAGCCGTTGGTTTCGTCCACAGAGGAGCATCATTGCTGGTGATAGGGCTGGGCCAGGCAGTCCTAGTCTCCCGTTTCTCTATTGCAAATGTAAACAGTGACTCATGCATCATTAGAGTTGCAAGCTTGGAGTTAAACTGTCCCCGTGTGTGCGTTTATCTGCACACTGGCTGTCGGAAGCTCACTGAGGTTGAAGTCTCAAGTTTCCTTTCTATTTACTCTGTCGCTGTAGCAGAGATGCTTTTCCATCCTCCAAAGTGGTAAGCTGGTTGGCTTACTGTCAGCAGGATCATCCCCAGGGTGCTGCTGGCAGCGGGTTGCTCTTGGAAAGCCAACTTCTTTATCCCTTGCCTCCAAGATGGGAGGATTTAATCCTGCAGCAGGGGACAGAAGCCTACCACACAGTTATGGCTATGTGCGTGGCCGCATCCTACTGCCATGGGACACAGGTCCTCCTCACCAACAGGCGCCCTGGGGCACTCCACCGCTTGCCAGCCTCTGCTGTATCTGCTCACCTCCTCCGAGGAACCAGTGCATAGGTTTCAGCCCTACGTTGCACCCTCTTCCCCCAAAACAGGTGCTACTCCTTTGCTCCATTTCATTGCAGTAAGGGTGTGTGGCAGAGGACGGGTGAGATCCTGCAGGGACCTCTCTGCCCGCTGCAACAGCCCGTCCCCCCAGCCCAGATTTGGCTTTCTGGGGAGTTGTGTGGTGCTGCGGGAGCTGTGTGCACAGGCTGGGGAGGAGCCGGTGAATGGAGGCACAAGCCTTGCAGTGAGGAGTCACTACCCCCAGCTCCTGGCCCTGCAGGCTGTCATATGAATCAATTTATTAAACGGGGAAAGGAGGAACCTCATGTTTGTTTTGGTTTGTTACATGAATCTCATTCCCTCTAGGAGTCCCGTGGGATCAAGCAAGAGGACTTGTTTTACAGTTGGTTTTTGCTTGTGAATCCCTGAACTAATTTAGCTGTTCAGTGGGAGCAGCGTGGCTCGGGGCAAATGCTTTGTGCCACCATCCTTCCAGGGAAGGGGGAGATGACTAACAACAACAACAAACACCAAAAAACAAAATGCAAAACCAGACAGCCCCACCCCCCTAAAACCCTAAACAACTGAAAAAATAACCCAAACCAACTCAAAAACCCCTAAACAAATTCTGTTTCAGAGAGTGTCTCTGGTTTGAGCCCCTTGCTACTGTTTGGCTGCATGCCTAAGAGGCTGGGTTTCCCTTTCCTGGGCTGTGTCCCTGTCAGCCTACCTCCATGTCCCTGGCACCTGCCCGCAGGAGCAGCGGCATGCCTCAGGCCATGAGGTGCCAACGGCATGATGCCACACGGCAGCCCATGCAACCACAGCGCTTGCTGCTGGGGCCATGGCCAGCAGCCTTCTGGCCTCAGCCCTCCCAGTACAGCTCCCCATGGTCACACTGCCCTGGCAAGCAGGTCCAGGATCCTCCGCATCTGGGTGCCTGCCCATGGGATGTACTTACTGGCTTTGTGGTGATCCTTTGAGAGCTGATAAGATGCCTGGGCTGGGCTGGCTGTTACAATGGAGGGTTTCCTCCCTGTGTAGCTGATTTGCTGGTGGGAGTGCTGTGGGAGAGGCACCCAACTTGGGGTGCCCCACTGCACCCTGAGGCAGAGTTTGGTCAGCCACCCTCAGGGAGCATTGTGCCAACACAACCTGTACCTGAGGCATCATGCTGCTGTCTGCAGCTATGGAAAATAAATAGCTGGGGGGAGCTTCAGTCCTAGAATTCTGCCCCAATCCCTCCCTGGGGTCTGGCCCCTGGCCCCCATTATTAGCAGGGAACAAGGTACTCCATGCAACAAGGCAGGAGTGGTGAGGCAGAGGGTTAACCTGTGAGTTGCTGTCAGACAGCAAAGCCACAGCTGGTAGCACCGGGCACCTGGCACACATAGAGTGGCAGGAGGGGTCTTGGGCATCACCCTTGTCCAGGCAGAATGGGGCCAGGATGCTGGCTGTCACCTCCCAGGGACGTGTTACATTGCTATTGCACCCTGCTCCCAAACTCTCCCCGCTGTTTCTAAGCAGAGGAAACCACCACTGCCGTGCAGCTTCCTCCCAGCCACTTTCAAAATAGCAGGGTGGCTGTTGCCATCGCTCATAAGAGCCTTCCACTGCTGCTCTGAGAGAGGACCCAAACAGAGCTGTTTCCCATGGGGCTGGTGCGGTGTCTGACAGCTGTCTTCCTCCTCTTCCTCCTCTTGGGTGAGTGCCCTGCCCAGTGGCAGGAGCTTTCCTGGGCAGCAAGGGGAAAGTAAAGCACCTGGGGCTGGGAGCAGCACCCACATGGATCAGAGGTGCGGGCTGTCTCCCTGGCCACTTTGCCTTCCTAAAGTGGGTGCACGGGACCTTTGCGGGTGGGTGGCTCAGCAGGGTGCTTTGCTGGGGCTGCAGGGTGAGGACGGCCCTGCTGCGGCCAGCAATTGCTCTGTCTCAGTGACCGTGGGAACATGCAGTAGCATGTTCTCCTTTTGGCACTGTGGTTTCACTCCAAAGCGACAGCCCAGATCCTGGCAGGGTTTTGGCGAGGGGATGCACGCAACCCTATTGCATGGCTGCTGGGGGTACAGAGGGGGTTACCTCACACCCCTGCCTTCCCTTGGGAGGGGGGTTCTGAGGGTTTCTTAGGCTGTGTTGTCACCAGCTCTCTTCCCATGTCTGGTCTCCATGGTTGGTTTTTGACTCGGTGCCCGCGTCCCGCAGGCATATTGTTTGGTGTGCATACTGGGCACCAGAGTAGAGCGAGTCACCACTGGGAGCTCTGTAGGAGCTATCATCTCCGCAAACCCTCTGCAGGCAGAAATGGAGGGAGCCCTTGATGCCTCTCAGTGCCCTCTGCCTTTGGAGGAGCTCTTGCTGGCCTCCTCTCCCATGCCCTTCCTGGTTTCTGTCCATGGAACACCTCTGCATCACTCAGCCTGCCTGTTCCCTCTGGCCATCCCATGTCCCTCATCTTCTGCATTGCATTTCCTTCTCTGGCAGGGGTCAGTTCTACCACTTGGTCTCTTTCCCCCACAGCTTGTGCGTGACTTGAGTGCTTGGTCCTCTTAATTTTAACACACCACAAGCTTCCTCCAGTGATCTCGGCCTGGTTGCTGCTCCCTCTGAACAGCTGGCTGAGAGATGCTCTCCAGCCATGAACAGGCTTGACAGCCCTCTGGCTGTGATGCTCTCCTCTCTGTTGTGTGACCCTCAGTGTGCTAGGAGACCAGAAAGTTCAGAGGCCTGTTGTTACAGGACTTGTTCTTACAGTTGCAAGGGGTGCAAAGTCTCTTGGACTTCATGCTTCAACAAGTAAGACTGCACAGCAATTCTTTTCAGCATTACACTGGGGTCCTGTGCATATCCAGGCCCACTACCATTTTGGGTGTGCAGCCCTTGGGGAGCGTATACCCCTGCAAACACCGCATGTGCTGACTCTTTGCCAGCAGGTTTGAGCACTGGCCAACGGGTGGTCACTGTTCAGAAGGGGCCCCTCTACCGTGTGAGGGGGTCCCACATCACGCTGTGGT
>VZTL01081937.1:0-18210 GCA_013400535.1 Scopus umbretta
CCCTTCCCCTGAATGTACCTGTGGAACTTTTTATTTTAACATTGGATGTTAAACAAGAATTTACATAAGCTAGAGTGATGATTGCCCGTATTCATTGTTAAATATATGACCAGGTGGAATCAAAATCAAGAATTGATTAAAAGTAAGAGATTACGGCTTTCTCAAGGACCTGCCAAGGTGGACAATGCTTTTTTAATGTTTTTTCATAGAATCGAGAGTTATTCTGGGTATTTTCCTTTTCTCTCACCTCCCAACATAAAAGAGTTGTGCTTCTGTCTAAGACTCTTTAGCTTGAAAAATGGAGTTGGAAAAGTTGGGAGATCAAAAGATAATTTGCCAGGTAAGGTCTATAACAGCAGGAGTAGTTGTGTAGAGCATATTACTGTTCCATTTCAGAAAGCACTGCTTTGGCACTTCTAATAAACTTGTATTTAAGGCAACAAGTTTAATATTATCCATCCATACTTTCCACTCAGATTGTATTGCAAAAAATGTTACACTCAGAAAACGAGAAAGGAAACCCTTCTTTTAAATTTTTTACCTTCAGTTGCTTTTTACTGTAAAGTATGTGCCAGTCGGGGGAATTTATTGTCACTGAAATACAATATAATGACAGTATATTTTTTTGAGGCTTTAACGACAGTAATCTTGCACGTTGTTACATGCAAGTGATCCTTGTGCTTACATAGATTTCCACAAGCTTCAGCAGGGCTTCCTGTTGGACTTGCAGCTTATTTGCACGCAGTGTTTATCTTCAGCTATCAAATACGGCTGTTTCCCTAGGTAAAGCGGTTGAAGTGTGTAGTGAATTGCAGGAGCACCCAGCTTATGCAAACTTGAGCGCACAGTTGCAGTGGCTGGTCTTAAGTTTGTCCTAGAGAAGTCCTTGCGCTGTAGCATTTGCACAGTTAGAGCTTTCTTGTAGTCTTGCTTTTTGAACTTTGCTAGAGTTAATAACAGTGTTATTTCAGTAACATGGTATTTCCAAGGTATTTCAGTACTTGCAAGACTAACATACCAGCAGTGAGCACACTTATGTTGATTGATGCATAGTAATTCACTTGCAAAAGTAACAAACTTTATCAAGAAGACCTGAACCTCTATGAAGTAAAATATCATGATCGTTCTATCTTACCAGCAAAACCTTGAAGTAGACGCATCCATCTACGTAAGTGGCAGGGTTTTGTGCTGTAAGGAGGGTAGTTACTGTAGGGTTTTGTAGTGCTGCTGGAGGGGGTGGGAGCAGCAGTGGACCTTTCTGTGAGCAGTTCAGCACACTTGTGATCTAGAGCTGCCCCCGTTTCTGTCCAGTGACTGAAGAGGCAACCCCGCATAGCTGCTTAAATGCCTCTGCTGCAGGCTGTTACTGTATAGTGGTAAATAAATGATGAGCTGTCCCTGAGAGGAGCCATACTGTGATGGAACCCCTGCATGAAGATGTGTGATGATTTACATCCTGAAATAAGCAATGTTTCTTTTCCTAAACAGGGCTGAAGCTGTATGTCTATTGTATATGTAAAGAAAACATTCTTGCCAGTTTTGGATTTACTGTTCCCATTTTACATAGCAGGATCATTGTAGTTGGGGCTTTGGCATGACCAGTGTCTTCTGCAAGCCCAGACGAGACTGTCTCAGTGCTTGCTTTCTGTTCAGCAGACTAAAACTAAGATCCTTCTCTAAGGGAGGATCCCATCCTAACTTTAGCCAGGGAAACAAAATCTGCAGTGCTTCAGAGCTAAATATAACCCCTCGGAAACAGTCCCTCCAGTGATGGCTCAGTAAGCACATGAAAAATAGCCCCAGCAAAGGGAAATACAGGAGTAATAGTTTTAAAAGAGTTATTTTTATAGATGTATTATATATGAAGCAAGAATCAACCTTTTAAATCTTTAGTGCTTGAGAACAAATGAGACTTATCTCCAGGTAACTCCTAAGCCTCCACATATACCATGAAGGATTTGGCCCCAGATGTTCACATGGTTGCTGAGGAAGCTGCTAGTTCATGGCGATGATAAGAAAATACAATGATTTGTTTACTTCTGTTTATTTATGGTGGGTATTTGTTTTTTCGAGGCTTTTGGTGTGGTAATAGGGGACAACTTCTAGGACCTTCTTTTTTCAACTGGTCTAGTGAGGTCCTTGGTTGAGGCACAAAGACCTGGTACATTTTGCCAGCCACCCCCTTTCCCTTTCACTGGCAACTTTCACAGTGTTTTGGGAGTCCTCTTGAGTTCTCCCCCTTGCCTCTGAAGAAAACCATTGAAGATGATCAGCTCACCCCTATTAAACTTCATAAGGGCTGTGACAGTGCTGGTGGACCTTTGTTTTTCCCATGAACAACCTCCTCCTTCCCGTGGCCTTCGTGGACTGGACACTTCCATCGATCACCAATTCCTTCTTGATGTCAGCAAGCTGTTTGCATCCCACAGGTTAAACCTGCGTTGTTCATTGGGACCAGGTTCTTCTGCCGCAGGTGGGACTGGGGCTGCATCTTGTTCCTTTTTGACCTTTGAGAAGTGAAGAATTCCTTCTTGGCCAGCTGGTATAATGAAAATCGGCGTATGGTTGATATATACCTTTCTACAAGACTGAGTCTTCCCCCCCCCACCACCCGAAGGGTGAGAAAGTGCGAATCACTTTTAGTGTCTGCTTCTTTTAGCATCAGATGTCTAACTTGATTTGTATGTAAGTAGGAAAACTTTGAAGTGTTGTTGAAATACAAAGGGAAAGTACTTCAAAGAAATGTAACATTAAAAGTGTATCTGATCCCTCGAGGTTTTTGAAGTTTTATCTTGAGATTATGTATTCAGAGGAACATTTGTGTGGAAATACTCAGGGTCATTAATTCATCCAAAACATTAAGAGTGTTGCCAGTCAGCGTGCATTGAACTGTTCTGTACTCGTTTTGATTTCATACCGTGGCAGGTGAGCGGTCCTTCACCCATCTGTCTGTGTAGCCAATGCCCGTGACACAGTAAGAAGTCAACATAGTCTCTGACGAAGAAACCAAAGCACAGCGCTGCTACAGCGTGAGACTTGTTCAGTACTGTCACCCCATGTTCAGCAGACATCCCTGGATATGGCCAAATAAAACGGCAGTGTGTTAAGCTCTCAAAACTCGCTGATTTGCATCGGTTGCTCTGCTGGGCCATGGTGGTCCTTAGGAGGCAGTGATGTGGTGAATTACAGATTTCTAATAAATATCTTGAACTTTGGGAGAGTTCAGATGTTGGTTCTGAGCTTCTTATGGTTGAGCATCCACTCCTGTAAAAACATGCCCAACTGTGCTGGATGAGGGGGTGGTTGTTTTTCCTTTTGGCAAACAAGGATTCTGACATCGAAGTTTTTAATTGCAGGAATTATGCTAGCAGTTCCCAGAGCTCAAGGGTGGGGATGTGTGTGTGCAGGAGGAGCTAATTAGATGTGTATAAATCACGGGCTAGGCAGAGCTTTAAATCCTAGATGTATTGTTCCAACCTTGCTATCTGCTGTTACACTGGGGCTTTGGAAAGTTAGAAAACTACAAAGTTCCACAAGAACCAGTCTTTCTTAATGCAACTGTAAAACAGCAGTGAGGTTACTTTTGGCCTTTTTATATTATAAAACAAACTTTTAATTAAATAGTATTAAATGATTTTTATTGTTTTTTTAAGCTTTAATTAACATCTGTAGGTTGAGGGAAGGGAAACAGTTAAGCAGCCTGAGCTGTTTTTTTTTTTTTCTTTATTCCAGACTTGGGGAGGGTGGGAAGGTCAGGTGATCCTGCTTCCCCCATCCACATCCCTTCTATGCCTTACTATATTACATGTCAAATAAGGGGCTTCCTGTGTTCAAACTTTCAGGATATTCTCAGATCACATCAAACTTCCTTCAGCAACCATGTGGTTCAGTAATATTTTTTTCTTTCTTAATGAACACTAAGATCCTAGTGGAGTTAATTCTCAGTAAGATCTCAAGTTTGGGGAGAAATCGGATATTGCAAAGTTTATGCTCTAAAACTGGCTTTCCAGCAGAGTCTGTAAACCTGAGAGGCATATCAGAGTTGTAGACTGGCTTAATCATGTTGCAGATACTTAATAACGGAGAGGGACAATTCAGCTCTTGCACAGGACAGTGTTTCTGCATTATTGTTGTTGTTGTATGATTTAGCTACACCTAAGTTTGCTTCAGACTCATTGACTTGGATCATAGCACCACTGGCCTGGGCAGCATGGGGATGGTGTGTGTGCTAACCCATCCACTGCTTATCCCGTTGCCTGAGAAAGCTTTGCAGTCCCTTGCTTCAGTTAGATTGCTCTGGGTACCTGACCGAGGTGGTTTGTAGGTGTGTTTGCACTATACTACTGCAACTGGATTGTAAACTTTCTTGCACCAATCTTAAAAGTTATCTTGTTCTCCATTTTAGTGCATTATAGCCCTGTCTACTACAGGCAGCCTACTGTTAGTAAGGTCAGTAATAAACCACAGTTTCTTGCTGTATCTAATGAAACAGGCATTTTGCATTGTTCTACATAATTAAAGAAAAATCCAGATCATCTGTAGCAAGTAAACTCAGTCTCAGTAACCTTGTTATCCCATAGAAATGTAGATGGGTTTGTAGCAGCTGCAATTCAGTCTGCAGTTGGGCATCAAACATGCATTCATGCAAGTATGTCTTAAGTTTCTGACTGCTAAGATTTTTCTTCAGTTCATGAGCTGCATCTTACCCTGTTGTAAAGCCGGTACTTTCTGCTCATCTTGCTGGTGGGGCCATGGGTTGATGGGTGGGATATTTCCCCCTTCCCCATATTCACAGGGGCTTGGCCACAGGATGGAGACTGGCTGCTCCCTTCCATCCTTAGGTCTTTCTCTCTCACTGGAGAAGGAGGAGAAGGAAGTTACTTTTTCCTCTGCCACCTTCTTTCTCCCCAGCTTCCCTCCTCTTCCTGCTGCGGAAGAAAAGGAAGACAGTAGGGCTTGGACCAAGTTTGTTTCATGCTCTGTTCCTGCGGAGGTCACCGCTCTGGCTTGATGCTGACCTGTTGCCTCCCTCCACCTTGCTGGTGAAAACCCTCCTACCCTTCAGTATCACCTGTACTCCATGACTATTATCTGTGTAGCCCTCCAGCTGGCCCCAGCACCATCCCTGTTCCCCTAGCACTGATACCTTTTTCTTGTGAGCTCCTCTGAGCCCCAGGCACAGCTCAGCTCCTGCTTCGCTGAGTTTTCTTTGCCTTGGGTGATGCTGTAGGCCAAAGGCCACCAGGACATAAAACCATTTTCCTGTGAAGGATGGTGAGGAGGTGTCGGTCTGACAAGAGGAAGGAGGTCGAGACGCAATGGAGAGGGCAACACCTCTACCCTGAGGTAGAGGTTGTGGGCTTTCTTGAAAAAGGATGGGGCAGCAAGAGAGCCAGTTTCTGTGTCCTAGCTGCAAAATTGCCTTTGTGCTGAGAAGCAAGGCTGGCGCAAGGGTAGGCAGGATGCACGGCTCACCAGCCGGGCAAGGGCGAGTGTTAGCAGTGAGCACAGCATATGGCTCCTTAAAGTTGCACTGTGATAACAGGGTTTTTTGGGCAGGGATTTGTTTGTTGCTTCTCACTAGCACAGCATTCAGAGAGACGAGAAGAGAAGGACTCTTTCCTCAAGCTGAGAGCGTGCAGCTTTTGTCTTTCATCTATTGGCACTGAAACTTCAGTGTTAAAAAAGAAAAGGCAAGGCAAAATCAACAGCACTCTGCCCCCTGGCTGGGGGGAAAAAAAAAAAAAAAAAGCTTTGCTTACTCCAGCATTACTGAAAGCCCTGGTTATGAGACTCAGGGCTGTGTTGTCTTAGGGACTGGAGGTTGTATCCTGGGAAGGGATACGGGGGACAGAAGCCAGTCAAGAGAAAGTGCGGGATGGGCAGTGCTGGGAAAAAGCAATACCTGTGAGTGCCTGGGCTTGAATGAGCTGCTCTGGAGCTGGGCAGCAAACACGGGCTGTGTTCCAGAGGAAGGGGAGGATGGTCCCAAAGGGATGTGGGAGAGCATCCTGCAGCGCTGCACTCCCTGGGCAAGAGTCATCGCCTTGTTCTGCTGCTGGGTAATGCATTGCTCTGCAGGGTCCTCATCTGTGGCTGCTCAGGCCAGCAACAGGATAGCATATGTGGCAGTTGTCAAAGCACAGGGGTGACTATGTTCACCTTTGCTTTCTCGTTGGTGAGAGCAAATGTGGATGTGTTGGGATATGTTTTGCATATGAACTACTTGGACCTTTTCAAAACTGAGAACTAATTCAAAATTTGAAGTCTGTGTTTTGAAAGGCACAGTACCTCCATCTGAGATTCCAAAAATCTCAAAGGTAGAAGGTCCATTTTTAATAGTGATTAAGGTCACATGCTGCCTAAAGCAGGTTGTCTTGATGTAGATTCTCTCAGATTCCCAAGTGTACTACCTAAACATAAGCTATTGGCAAAGCTCCAGCATGAGCTATTGGCAAAGGGCTTTGATTTAGCAGAAAAGAAAATGCAGAGGTCCACATGTTTTTGAGGTGAGCGACACAAAGCCAGAGTGAAAATTAGCCTACAGTGTCTTTTCACACACACACACACACACACTCCCCCCATATTTTTCTCTTTAAAATTCGGTCCCATCATATTATGTGATGGAGGACTTTGTGTTTTTTGGTTTTTTTTTTCTCATGTTGAATTTCACCTGCTTAATTTTTAAATTGCTAAGAGGAGAGAGATGGTGAATCGTGCTGTATCAGGGGATTGTTGGTGTATCAGTGGTATGGTGGTTGCACTGCCACCCTCAAGTTCTAAGATACCATGAGTTTTTAAAAAGGAAGTATCCTCACACATAAGGCATATACTTCAGATATCACACTCTTCTTTTACATATTCCTCCTGGAAAAATAAATTTTAAGGTAACAAAACCAGAGGCAGACAGAAGTGTAAGGTTGTAATGCTGGGACTTTAGATGAAAATTTTCACCATGTAACAGTTGATGCTGCAGAATTACAAACTGTTGGTTTTTCTATTGTTCTTTACAGGTAGTTGGTAGTTAAACACATGAAGATAGTGTTCAAAGTAAATATATGGTAGGTGCCCTCTACTTTTGCTTTCTGTAGTGACAATGCTGAAACTTTGGATCCGGAAACTCCTAGACCTGAAGGTACAAAATCCACAGCTGAACCCTTTCAAATTTGGAAGTCTGTGAATTTGGTCTTTGGATCCAGCCCATTAAAAGAAAGCAGCACGAGCTATGAAATTGGATCTAAACGTGAGTCTGTGCTCAGGATTTGGTTGTTCTTAAGGTATTTCGAAGAACTACCTTTTGGACTCACAACCAACAGTGCCTCTTTTGTTTTGTAGCCTGTGTGGCCACAGCCTGTCAATAACATGTTGCTGGGGAATGTGAGGCATTTCCTTGCTTGCATTAGAGCAAGGAATGAATATCTCAATTGTTTTTCTAATCAGTGGACCCAAGCAAAACTTTTGAGAAAATAATGTATTGATTTCTCAGACTCTCTTAAGGTGAGCAGTTGAAGACATTTACTGCATAGTTAACCAGTAAAACAAGAACAGCCTAAAGTGAAGTATATCTGTGGGCTTTTTTTTGCAAGTCTCCATTTGACCTTGGATTGCTTGTGAGTAAAGAGTGAAAGTAAATCTGAAGAGTGTTTGCAGACAGGTATCGCATTACACGGCTGCTTTGCAGGTAAGGTACTGCTGTTCTGGCTGCCTCCCTGTTATCCAGCGATCACAGAGCTCACTTGTACATCACAAAACAACCTAATGTGTCACCTATTATGTTTTTTAAATTCCTTTCAATTATAACAACAACAACAACAACAAAAGAGCTGCTGGAGGATAGGGTAGCAGAGAGAAGCAACCAGAATGATTTCAATACTGCAGACCAAAACAAATGGTTTGTTTTGTAATTGGATATGAATCTAAGCCATAAACCTTGACTCAGAGACTTTGGGCATTTATATAAGCTGTTTGTTGTGTATGCTTCTCTGTCAAAGTATCTGAAGGATGTTTATCATGTCAAGGCATAGCTTTTGCATCACGACTAACGTGTTTAACAAATTTTAAGGCAAAGTGCGGAACGCGACTAAGCTAGTTGGTAATAGTTGTTGTGCGATTTGAGGTAAGTTTTTCCCAGGTATAAACAATTATATCTTGGAAGGACTTTTGTGCTTTATGCTCTTAAAAAACTTCTAAGTCTTTTCTATGGCTTGATACCTTTTATCTCAAGACATTTCTTATATACTGTGGGATAGGCTTTCAGCCTCAGTGTGCTTCCATTCACTTTTATTAGTTAAGGAAATAAATAATGTTTATTGTATAATAAAGAAATAATGAAATTCAGGGAACAAAGAAAGGATCTAGAGTTAGGGAACAAAGGGACATTTGTTGCTTTTTTTTGTAGTCCTGCATAATAAGAGAATAGTATTGCTTTGATGTCATTGACTAGAGTTCAGCAAATTCAAGAAGAAATATAGTTACATATACAAAAATAAATATACATTATCAGTTTAAGTAAGCCTTTGCCAACGTTTGGGTTGTTTTTTATTCACAGTAATGTTTATCCTTTTTGCACGGTTGAGCATTGGGCTCTTGGAGGGTGCTGAGCCTGCAGGCTCGCAGGGCCCTGAGCCTGGCCCTGCTGGGCTCCCACTTTGGGGATGGGGCTCCTCGTATCCGTCCTCCCAAAATGGAGGACTTGGAAGGATGTGGAAGGACCAGCCAGAGGATGTGCCGGGTCTCACCAGACCTCCTCGCTTCGGCCTGTGTGTAATGGCTACTCAGCCGTTGCGGGGAAGAAGAACTGCCAGGGAGGTGTCCCCATGCCCGGGAGGGAACGGAGCAGAAGGACCTGCCTTCACACAGCGGCCAGGGCCTCTCCCCATAGAAGGGGGCAACATCTGAATTAGGCAGCTCAAAGCGTGTTTGGGACTTAACTAGTCTCCTGTCCCTGCCTCATGCCAAGATACTTCTCTACTTCATTCCCGTTAATGTATTTCCAGCATTTCCTAATCTTACTTTTTAAACTTCATTTGTTCTTCTCTTGCAAAACAGCAGGGCAATATATTCAACAAGGATCCATTTTCTTTTTTAGTTTCTTCTTTCAGGCCTGGAAAGTATGAAATGGAGGCTTTTTTACATTACAAGAAATGTTAATGACTCCTAGTGTAAATTAGCTGAATATATTCATTATTAAGTGTTAAAATGCTACTGCCTGGTGGCACTGTAGTTGAATATCTTCAAAACATCCCATGAGAAACTGTGCCAGAGATTTAGACTGAATTAATTTGAAGCCCATTTGATTTGTGATTGAAATGTATTTTGCAAATAAGTCTCTGAGTGTTTGTGTTTCTCTTCTGGCCAGCCAGAAAAAGCACAAATAGATGTGATAATGTGTCTGAAATGACATTCATCTTCATGAAATAAAGCATTAGCTTGTAAAAATTAATTGCTAAGGATGTGTTGTTTCAGTGTGGTGAGGTGAGAGAGACGAATCCAGAAGATGCTTAAGTCCTCTCGCAGTCACCTCATATGTGTAGGACTGAGAATGCAGGGACATTAATTTTGACAGCAAGGTGAAATCTGGGGTCTTACTTTTGCTGTGGAACAGGTTCTCTCCCTTCACCTTCCCTGTAAAAGATGTCTGCAGGTTGTTAGCTTTTTCATTGTATTTTTGTGGTTAGACTGCTCTGGGGTAACAGCCTGCTCTTGGGGTCCTTTTTTTATTCTCTACAGCTCTCAGGAGCAAGCCCTAATCAAGATTTTTCATTCCTGTGTATCAAAATTTCCTGATTTAAGGAGTGTTAAATAGGAATGGGAGAGTTGGGAAACTAAAGTCATCCATCTTATTGCATCATATCATAAAAATAATCTGTAGCTGATGCTTTCTTTCCAAACGCTGAGCATGTGCAGAGCATGTGCACAAAGAGGTAGGCAAGTGGGATGAAAGGCCAGCTCCTGCCCTTCCCTGGAGAGGTTGCACACAGGGCACAGCATGTCCTTTTGGCCTTTGGACCTGCTAGCAGGCAGCTGATTCTCCCCAGTTCTGCCAATCTCTGGGTTTTAAAGAGTGATATTTTTTTGCAGGTAGACGTTCAGAATGAGACCACCTCAAAATAATAAAAAAAAAAGGCTTGAAAATGTTGCCCTTAGATGCCTGTCTGCGTGTTGTTTGATCTAGGAAGGAGAGAGCCTCTGGGTGGGGAAACTGTAATTTCCTACATATGTAAAATGTTTAAGCACTTCTTTTTTTTTTTTTTTTTTAAGTCTGCCATCTTAATTAAATATCTGATTTTGAAATCCGTATTCAGGCAGCTTTCCTGATTGCATCCAGCAGACTGCAGTTCCCATTCACAAAGCCCCTTGCTTTTTTCTAGCTTTCCTTGGATTTATTTGCAGGACAGTGTTTTGTTTTCTCTGTAAGCCGTTTGGAATACATCTTCACAAGCACTGTACCCGGAGGGTTTGTATGTCATTCAAAAATAAAAATAAAAAATCTCCACCTACTGAAAAGTGAACAGCATAGCCCTAGCAACCAGCTGGTGTGTTCAAACCAGAGGAAGGGACATTAAGCAAGTAAGACCAAATAATGTCTTCTCTGTGATGGCCAGGGATGCAGTAGAAATGCCAGCTAGTGATAAGATTAATCATAACTGATAGTGGAGATAGCTGCATCTTTATTTTATTTTTATTTTTTTAAGGGTGGATTGTAAATACAGCCTTGATGAAGTGATGCTTCTTCTTGTCGGCATGAGCAAGGTTTTCAGCTGGAAACTCTAAAAGGGGGATCTGCCTCTGTAAAAACACCTCCCCCACACCCCCCATCTTGCACTGATTGTGCATGCAGGAAGGTAAGTGTCGTCGTTTTCTTGGAAAGCAAGAGAAAACTTATTTTAAATGGTCTGTCAGGCAGGGTGCTTGTCAGTACTTTCCTCCCAGGTGTGTTCTCGATGGCATTATGCCAGGGCTGGATTTTGTGCATCTGCCTCTCTGTCTTCTCTGTGTACCTTGGTTTCTCATTCATCTGCGATGTCATAGTTCCATCTGTGTTAAAATGATGATTTTCCTTTCCCCCCTCTCCCCTTTCTGCTTTTGTGGATGAAAGGAATTTAAACTGCTTGACATGATCTGAAATATGAGCCTTCCTTATTTTCATAAGGATCTCCATTGCGCTTCTCCAAGATGGATTTTTGTTTGTGGTACTTGACTGTGTGGTTTTCCTCAGTCACTGCCAACAAAAAACCCCAAAGCCTTGAGTTTTCTCTTAGGTTTTATTTCTGTTAGACCAAAGCCGTAAAAAGCAAAGGGTAAAGAGAGGAACATACCTATCGGGAAAGCTCTGCTGTGTTAGTGGTCAGCTGAGGCTCCTCTCAAAGTTTGTGAAGTCAGAGGCAATTTTCAGTGCCCTCCAGTAGGCACAGGGATTAATCCGCTGGTGTTTCAGTATTGTCCTCTTTTCTATAATCCATAAAGAGCTGCTGATTTATGACTTCTGTCTAATAATTGCGTTTCTTTGACTCCCTCTGCACCTCCCCTTTCTACCCTTTTCCTCCAGCAGTTTGTTGTCTTTTCTTGTTTCATGCAGTTTGGTTCTTTGGTCTGCTGATGTATGAGGTCTTTGATTTCCCCCCTGCCCATCCGTTCCCCATGTGCCGGTGATGGTGTGCAAAGAACAAAAGAGATTCTGTGCTCTTACTGGAGAAGGATGCCTTCAATATTATTTTTCTATTACAGTGGTTTTACTTCCTGACTGCTAGATGTGCTGGGAAGGTAGCCAGAGCAGAATATGCCGTTCCAGGCTAGTTTTCAATGACCACTTTCAGGACCAAATAACAGGGGAATTGGGATTTTGTTGTGTTGACTCCAGCTGTTCGGCTTGGGGGCTTCTTCTTCTTTTTTTATTTCACCTCTTCAAGTTTCTCAGCTGTAGGCTCGGTCAGGCTGCTAACAGATACTCCATGGGTGGTGGAAGGGTTTTTGGAGATCAGTGTGTTCACATGGTCTTGCTTCACTAAGTTTTATCTTAAAATTTCTTACTGCTGCTCTCAGCAGTACGGCTCCTTTTGCAGTAGCAGTGGAGGAGGCGCTGTGCAGACTGACATGTCTCTTGCCTTGGTGGTAGGACCAGGTAACAGTGGGGTAGATGCTGGAGGTCTCTTGGATGCTGTTGGTACCACCATCTGCCACTGCAGCTCTCCATCAGTAGAGCTGTCTTAGGGATTTTTGACAACCATGGGCAAAGCCCTTGTTCAGGAAAAGCAAGGAAGGCTTTATTTGGAAATATGAGGGGTGGCTGTGCCTGGATGAAGCACAGCAATGCTGATTTTTCTGTGCCTGTGAGCCGTGGCTTTATTATGCAAGTATGACTTAGCAGTTCCTTGCCCCCCATCAATGTCTTTCCTAGGCAGAAGGTGAGAAACAAGAGGTGCATTGTGAACGAACGTGATTAGGGAGCGCTCTGTTCCTTAGTGCGTTTTTAGCCTGCAGTAGGCTTTTCCTAGGCAGCCTCCTTGGTACTGTATTTAATGCTTGATCGTGAGGTGCACTGAGTTCGCTGATGGCTGAGGTGGGAAGGCACCGCTGGAGATCTCCAGCCCACCCACTGCCCAAAGCAGGGATGCCCAGGGCAGGCTGTGCCACGCAGGGTCCGGTCAGGCTGTGAGTAGCTCCAAGGATGGAGACCCCAAAAGGGCAACACTTTCCAGTGCTTGCCATCCTCACGGTAAAAAAGCTTTTTTTAAATATATTTTTTTTTTAATTTAAGCTTCCCCCCCCTTTTTAATGCTTAAGTGGAATTTCCTGTGTTTTAATGTGTGCCCATTGCCTCTTGTCATGTCACTAGGCGCCACTGAGAAGAGTCTGGCTCCGTCTTCTTTACTTCCCCCATGAGGTGTTTTTGCTCATTGGGAAGATGGTGAGCACTCCTGATTCCCAAGCATTAATTGGCTGCTGGGGGTTTGTGGGTGCTTTGCGTTGTCGGTCCTTTTCCACTTAGAGCTGTGAGGAATCAGTGCGTTCGTGGGCCAGCAGCAGCCCTGGGCTTTCTCTGTGTGCTCTTTGCCTTCAGAGGGACATCCACCACAGATCGTTCACACTTTGCGTTCATAAACACCCAGATTTGAGCAGCACCTAAAGCCAGGAAGTCCTAAAGGAGTAAAACCAAGACTGTCTTCAGTATTGTCCAAGTGAACGTGTTTGCAAAAGCAGCATTTTCTGCTCATTTTTATCAGGCCTAGAGGCACCCAGACCAAATGTCTTGTAGTATCTGCATATTATGGCAGGTATTGTACTGCTTGAAGTTTAATATTTACATTGCGTTTAAATTTGGGGGCTTCCTCCTTGAAGGTTGGAAGTCGTAATTTACAGTGCTACTGCATTTTTTAAGATTTGCAACACCTTACTTTACAAGTATTTTGACTTTTTAAAGTTCTCTTGGCTTTTCTGAATCTGGCAACTAAATAATAAAGCAAGGCATTTGCCAAAAGCACAGTAGTATTTGTGCTGTTGTCCAAAGCTTACCTTAGGTTTTGGACCTACTTCATGCAGTAGAAGTTTTGATATGGAAGATGAAATGTTTGTTGGCATTTTAAGGATGGTATTTCAGCAAAGCTAGCTGGCAGCCTCTAACAAGAGCTACTTCCTAGCTGGGTCAAACCAATAAGGTGACTCGTAGGAGGGAAAATTCAGTTTATAATGTGAATTTTTGTTCTGGTTTGTTTTTTAGTAGACTCTTTTCCAGGACTTATGCCAGAGATACTGTGAACAACTTTCTTAATTGCTTATGTTGGGGCAAATGTCAGCAGCGGTGTGGCCTAATACAAAAACCAAATGGCAGGGTATGCAAAAGGTTAAAGTGAGTTTTCCTTCCTGGTGTTTGTTTAGCTTTGTTCCCGAACTGTATTTATAGAAGAAGTAGTCTCGCATGTCCTAGATTAAAGCCACAGTAGCCTGGGCTGTTTCGGTGGCTTGTGTGTCCCTTGTGCTGGGGTGGAGGGATTGGGTACGCCTCTGACCTCTGCAGCTCTACGTCAGCGAAGTACCTAAGCACGTGCTTAACTTGTAGTCCATTGGGATTTCTGGTCTACTAGTTCATCTGCCCAGGCAGCATGTTGGGCAGGTTCACTTTCCCAGACATTGCTGGAAATACTCCTCTGGAAACCACTTCTGGCTTTCGAAAGTTTCAGGGTAAGATCAGATTGCATCATTACAGCATGCATCTCCACTAAGATCAGGGCAGCGTCTTTGGAGGGATAGTCTGTGCATGTATAGACTATGTGGATAGTCCAGTGAGTCACGCGCATTTGAGATATCCTGCCTGTAGGCAAATAGTTGCATGCCCAGGACTTCTGTATTGTCAGACATCCAGAAATCTTGGGCAAATGGTCAGACTCCTCTTTTTCTGTAGCAGCAAATTCTTGGGGAGAAAAAATATAGCCGATAAGACACGTGGTTTATTGCTGAGTTGCAGCTTCCTTTTAGTGATAGAAGGCCTGTGTCTTCTGTGCTAGCTTCCCTGAAGTGCCATGTGGGATTTCTGAGGTGCTGTATGGGGTGTCCCTTCAGTGGTGTGGACCTGCAGGCAGAAGCTGCAGGCTGACCAACAGTAGGAGCTGGATCATCAAGCCGGTGCTTTGATTCTTTGATGCCAGTTCATGCCTGGTGATAAACACCTCTGAGTCTTGTGGTCAGCAAATGCATTGCCCCAGCCTTCCTGCTGGTCCAGCGATAGTGGTGTCTGAATTCAGAAAACATGCAGTGAAATTAAATTCTCTTTTGCAGATTGAATTGCGGACTTGAGGCTCTGGATCCAACTCACACTGTCGGTGTTTTATTGCTCCTTATAGTGTAGCTGGCGATTGTCCCTGAGAAGAGAGAAGATGATGAGTGATGCAAGTGACATGCTCGCTGCGGCTCTGGAGCAGATGGATGGCATTATAGCAGGTAAACGCTTGGGGCAGCTTGTTGATTTAGCTGTTTCAGTCCTCCTTTTTCATACCTGGAGGGCAAAGTTTCAGGCTTAGAAGGGAATGTGCTGGTAATTGTGTTTGGTGTCTTCCATTATAGTTTAGCGGTTATAAATAAATGGAGTGGAGGGGATTGCAGAGCCTCTCACACACAGATGCAGCTAAACAGATTGTAGTTTTTCTTTTACCCTCTATCAAAATGCTTTTTAAAGTGGCTGAGTGACACAGTTCAGCTGGACAAGGATGAGGCCTGTTTCAAACCAAGATGAGTGTGTTTAAAGAGCTGCTGCAAGGCAGGAAGAGTAAGTTTGCCTAATACTGCGTTGCTTCTCTGAAGAGTTAAAACATGAATTGAATTCTCCTTTTTTCAAAATTTTTGGGTCCAAACGTTTGGCTTGGACCTGCCTTTAACATTTGAGTATTTATAAGTACCTGTAAACTGTAAGTGGACTAAGGAGAGGCATCACAAAGTATACAACCTCATCTTTTAAATTGAGTCTAGTGAGTTAGAAAATAAGTGCACAACATGGCCGCGCAAAGCAGCAAGAAATTAATAGTTTAATCCTATTCCAGCAGAGCTATGCAAACAGCTACCCAATCTGAAAAAATATTCTTCAAGGATAGCAACACGGTTATAAGGTCTTTAATAGTTTGACTTAAAATAATTTCCCCTAGGGAAAAAAAAAACCCCACGAACATACAGTGCGTGCTTTGTTTGGACAATGACTTTTCTCTGCAGTTTTCCTAAAGATATTAAGGACACATAGCAGGAACACATGTAAAGTGGATTTAGTTGGATCATAATGATCTCTAAAAATATATATAAGCTGTGACTTTAGTAATTTCCATAAGTAGATACTGGTATTTGGATCCAACCATGTATCCATATTTCCAAGAGCCTAAGTTGGTTATGGCAGGATGAAGTTTAATATAAAAATAAAATGTGATGTTGGAATGTTTAAGTCACCACAGACTTAATTTACCCATGCGTCTGAACAGACTTGTAATATAGCAAAGAGATATCAACTCCTGTGCTGTTGTGGAGATTTTCTTCTCTTCATTTTTTTTCAAAGGGAATTAGCAGAATGCTTGCATTTTTGTGGCCTACCAGATGAGGTGAATGAAAGTTCGTGGAAGTGCATGTATAGCATATCACTGTTGTTTCCAAAGGTTGACAGTACAAAATCTTACACAATAAGACATGTCCTGAACATGTCTTATTGTGCCGAGGCTTTACAGTATTAACGTCTCAAATCAGTGTGCCGAAATTACAGTTGGAATTAGCTGGGTTGACTTAAATCAATCTTAATCTTGAATTTGTAGTTTTTTCCTTACTAATATATAGCAACTTTTAATGTGGGTCAAATATACATACTGTGAGTTTATGCAAATAAGAGATTTTTCTTATTCTTTCAGTGCTACCATGTCAAACTGTTGGGTTTAAAATTTATTCTCATGTAGGAGCGATTCACTCTTATTTATCTTCATATTTTTCTTTATTCTTCTAAAAAAAATTCTGGTGCCTTGGAGCAATGTAACATATTTCTGCCTGAAAAAAAAATGCAGAGCATGGTTTCTTCTGGAAACCATCAGTGTCTGCATAGGGTCATGCAATCCCTACAGGGTGACTCAAAGTGTTAGCAGAGCCTGTTCCCCCCGCAGTACTTTCCACCTCCGATATATCCTGGGGAGCAGGAGCCCAGCCCATGCCTCAAACCCATGGACACAATGGTGGCATACATGTCCTCTGTGGGATCAGCCCACCTCCTTCCTGCTGGAGCTTCTGTCCACGTAGCACACCAGCAAGGGCTTCCCCTTCTCCGAATTGCTACGTGGTGCGAGCAGAATCCAGCACCAGTGCTGAGTTTGGTTCAGATAAATGGCCGCCGGGAGCAAACACCACCTAGCGTTTCTCAGCCTTGCTTGCGGGTCTGACCTACTTGCCTCATGCTTGTCCCTGTGTGATTTTGCTCCCTCCAGGTTCGAAGGCGCTGGAGTACTCCAATGGCATCTTTGACTGCCAGTCCCCCACCTCTCCCTTCATGGGGGGCCTGCGGGCGCTGCACCTGGTGGAGGACTTGCGGGGCTTGCTGGAGATGATGGAAGCAGACGAGAGAGAAGGGCTGCGCTGCCAGGTCCCGGACTCGACAGCAGAGGCTCTGATTGAATGGCTCCAAAGTCAAATGGTACAGTCTTGCCTTGTTTGACTCATAACGTGCTCGTTTTGTGTGTTAGCTAGACCAGCTCAGGCAGCAGGGTTGTGTTTTATGCAGGGCATTTAAAAGTTTTAGAGTAGGTTTCAGAGAACCAAAGGGAAGAGCTTTTGATTTGGAGATGATGCTGTGGGGCCTTGGAAAAGCTGTAGCGCAAATACCTTGTGCAGTGGGTTGGTCTGTGCGTTTTGTGATGTACCATTGTGCCTCATTTTGAGGAGCAAAACATTTTCAGTAATTGGAGTTTCATCTCAGAGGTTTGGGGAAAGACATTTTTACAGGAATCCCCCCCTACTTAAATGGGGGGGAAAAAACCTTGTTTTCAATATGAACTTTTCACTACAAAGCATTTTTGGCAATGTATTTTCTACGGGGACCAGTGTTGTTACTGAGCTTCCTTACCTGGTTTTTAACAGAAGTGAGTGGTATAAGCTCAGCATCCCTTTAATGTGGAAACCAAACCAAATTTTTATTTTCTATATTTGTGACAATCTACCCGTTTTTGTCACCCTTGCTTTAAAAAAACGCCAAAATATACCTGACAAGGCTGTTCTTTCCCCAAAACTTGATTTTCCAAAAAAAAACAAATATTGTTTGAGTGGAGGCTATCTGAAGACTATGCTGGGAAATGAAACGTTGTGCTTATCAGAAGGTGAGTTACATGACATCGTTTTCAAAGGACCGACTGGTTTTACCTCCAGGTGCCCTATGACTGGTGACTGCCTAGCAGGACTAAATAGGAGTCCGTGTGCTTGTGGTCTGTGGCAGGGTTTGCATTGTGTTGGTGTGGTTGTGCACAGGTTTCGGGGAAGCTCCAGCAGCGGAAGGCAAGACTTATTTCCAGAGGCCATACTTCAGGGTTTAAGTCAGCCTGTAGATGTAATAGTGACAGCAGCGGTGGGTATGCGCTTCTGCAGATTTTGTAAAATCTGTATCACAGCAGTGTCCGGGTCCTCCCGTCTGACGCACTTGGCATTGGGCAAGGTAACGCTGTACTGTTGAAATGGGGATGCCAGATCTGGTGAAGGCTGGGTGTGATG
>VZTL01081942.1:0-16655 GCA_013400535.1 Scopus umbretta
GGAACTACAAGAACACTACTTTCCTACTGAGGGCTCTGCATACGTACAAAAGGCACATTCAGTTCCTGAACATTACAGCCTAAATGAAAACATGTCTGTATAAAAATAGCCAAAACATTTTATATTAAACCCTATTTAAAAACAAAACAAAACAAAGTCCCCCCCAAATCTCCTCAAAAGCAAATTGGAATCAACATGGGGAGATGGCATTACTTGTAAATCTCATTATCTCTAGTTTTTAGGAACATCCCTTGGTGAGTGAATTGTTAAAAGTGGTTTATAACACAGAGGTCAACACTGTGCATTGATAGATGTTGCTTATTTTAAGGGAAATGCCTGTAAGAAGCCACATCTTGAAAATCAAGAGAGTGAGACTGAAGCTAAAAGGCTACATAGTAAGACATCTATTTAGAAACTGCATAAACAAAAGCTAACTTACAAGGGGCGATTAACCATCACTAAGAAGAAATACTCTAGACAACTTCCTTCTAATAGGTGAGCCACACTAAGGTGCAGATTCAGGAAAGCACGTACTTACCTTTTCAGAGTACCTGGCACACGTGTTAACACTGCATTCCGTGACCCTAAAGGCAGTTTTCTCCGACAAGAAAGCAAACGAAATGCAACAAAAATAGTCTGGCAGAAACAGCAGGGATTTTCATTACAGCAATTAAAATGATTGGAAAGTTTTGAGGCTTGCAGAAAATGGCAATGTGAATCAAAAGACTTTGCTCTATGTCCCCATTCTTTGTTGATCTATTGTATAAACTAGGGAACGTTTCTCTATATTTTGGTCACTCGCTTCTATTTATATTTTGCACCACAGGGAAGGAACTAGCTCTTTTTACTCTATGTTCAGTTATGCCTTTGTTGCCTTTTCTTAAGGCAACAGCCATGCAGTGAACAAAGGCAAGTAAAAGAAAGTATGGAGTAATAATACTTAGAGGAAAGAAGACAAACCACATTGCTTTTTTGTTAGCAGAAATCCACCCCTCTGATTTGGTTTATCAGATTAATTCACAGTCATGCATTAATAGCCTTTCTTTTATTTAACAAGTATTTACTACTTCAGGAATATGTTTTGCTTCTCTCCTGCATTAAAAAAAAGGTTTCCTGCCATATCAGTTCTTGATCTTTAACCTTAGCTGTTATATTTTAAGATACCTACAACCAATCTATCGAACATACCAAGAACTACAATGTTCCTATCAGTGGGTCACATGAGGCTCTAAGGAGAGGGAGGCAAGTAACCCTGTTTTCTCTGTCTGGCTGGTGTGCAACAGCGGACTGGTAAGGGAGAAGGTACAGCTAGGGCTCATCAGGTCACAGCTCTCAGCTGATGAACATAAGAGAGAAAAGAAAGAAGGTGCAGGAAAAGGGACAAAAAAAAACTGGACTCTGCTTGAACAGCAAAATTTTTTTTTCCTTGGCCTGCGCACCAGAAAGTCACCTTTTCTAAACATCTGAAATTAAAACCGTTTGTTTTTTTCTTCTTGCAAGTCTCCCTAATCCTATAAAACCATTCATTCAACCTCAATTTCACAACTCAGTTCCTTGCATTGTCTCTCTTCTCTCCAGTCTCCCCAGGAGCTGAAAATCTCATGAATTGACTTCATATTGTTCCAATCATGTGGTTGTCCCCCAGTGCGGGAGACGTTCTTCCTAATCCCTTATTTCAAAGCTCACTGCCAACACTTGTTTGCTGCTCAGCGCTATTGTTGCACTTCTCCATGCGAAAACAAGACTCACTCCCAGAAGGTCAGGAGACTCCATGCTCCCCCCTGTCAGAAGACAACCTGCTCTAACCTTGGAGACTAGCTAGAACTCCTCAGCAAAGTCTGAAGCTCGCAGTACTTTTCTCTGGCACAAGCAATTTGCTTCTCTGACTTTGCCTTCTCCCTTATAAAACATACAATAATATCTAGACAACCACAAGTTGCTGATCCTCTTTAAATGTG
Organism: Scopus umbretta; assembly: GCA_013400535.1. Classification (NCBI taxonomy): domain Eukaryota; kingdom Metazoa; phylum Chordata; class Aves; order Pelecaniformes; family Scopidae; genus Scopus; species Scopus umbretta. Next base: position 1,959 of record VZTL01081942.1, read on the forward strand.
ATGTTTGACCTACTGGAGAATACTCTGGACCAGAACCACAAGAGCCCAAGAAAGCAATCCTCACAATCCCCATTAACTTCTAGATTCCTACATCTTCAACACCTAAAAATTTTGCTCTGGGCTGACTTTTCTAATATCTAAACCTTATGAGACACATACAAGTCCTCTGCACAATAGGCCCATCCAAAAGACATCCAGAACACCCAGACAGGACGTGGCAGTGCAGCACAGAGACGCGGACACTACTTTCATCCAGCTGGAAGAACGGGTGATAGCCGTGGCTCTGCTTTCTACAGCGTCCCAGAAACAGAGGCAAATGTGCGAAAGGGACAGATTTGAGGAAACAGGTGAGCAGAGCCTCCAGCCCAGCCCAGCCCTCAGTGTGGTGGCTATGGCATCCACCTCTCCTTGGGGATGTAGCAGGGCAGAGTATGCCTGGAGGTGCAGTTGGAAGAGTACCTGGAGCCAGGTCTCTGGTGTCTTTGTTGAGAGATCTAACCTCTACGATATTGCTAGGGAACACCCATCACAGCCTTTTAAGTTATATTGGGACTAGGAGCTATCACTTCTTGGCTTCGTGAGCAAAAAGAACAGCAACAGTGCAATTCCCTCCTTGCACACATCCACCAAATTTCAGACAAGTCCTAGTGGAGAACCCCAAATGTGAGCAGACACCTGCTCTTCTGAGACACTCTAAGCCCAGTATAAAAAACACCTACAGAACGGAACTGGAGTGTAACAAAACCGCTTTGGAAGGAAAAATGCCACGCTGGAACTCAATGACTCAGTGCACAATCTCCTTCAGACTGCTGCTGCCTGCTGCACAGACCTTGCTTCTTTCACATCTCTCCTTGCCCCTGTCTGAACTTTCACTCTAGGGACAGCAGGCATATTTCTGCAGGTCTGGCAGAAAGAACAACCTCCACAGGTCTTTATACTCCTTTCAGTTGAAAATGTAACTCTTTTCTTCCCTGCCTCTATTTTCTCACCCCTTGCCCCCACCATGCTGTTACCTAGCAGGTAACACTGCCATTTTATTACTTGTGGCAGCTCCAGGTAGTGTCTTTAGATGAAGATCCTATGAAAGACTGCACAGAATAAGCACATGCTGCATTATAGAATTAACTAGCTGAGAATGTCTAAATTACATGTTATGTTTATATGTATTATGTTCTATCTGTAAACAATTTTAATTGTATTGTTTTATTCTCACATGAAGGACTTCATAGTATGTGAAGATGCACATATATGAAGTAAATAAGCCTTTTTAACTTGTATAAATACTTTCCTTTTAACATAATGGTAGTGACACTGAAGCAAAATCAACGTACCATGTAACTATTATATATCTCACAGTGCTACAAAATGAGGGACAGAGTTTTCAAGTGTGCATACTGAATTGTCAAAGCAGGGTAAACAAGAAGGAGCTGTGAGCGTAGGCGGTTTCCTATTTTGGATTTGTAGCTGAATGATTTCTATCAGCAGCTGAGATACATTATTGAGAATACAGCCTTCAGTGGAGAAGGCAAGACAAACTGTGCATTAGGAGGGAGGGCTGGGAGCATATCGCTGCCCAGGAGCAACTGCAAGTGGGACCAGTGTATCTGGTCTCCTTCGAAAATTCCATTTTTCTCTCTAGTTCCACAGCTTTTGATTTAATGAAGCATTATGGTTTACAGCAGTAACTGTATGTTAACAAAGTGATGAACCAGACATAAGTTCATAGAATCATAGAATTTATTAAGGTTGGAAAAGACCTCTGAGATCATCTAGTCCAACTGTCAACCCAAAACACCATGTCTACTCCATGTCCCGGAGTGTCACATCCACACGGTTTTTGAACACCTCCAGGGATGGGGACTCCACCACCATCCTGGGTAGCCTGTTCCAACACCCTCTCCCATAAATTCCACTCTTTCCCCCCCACCAAGGAAGATCTAAAATTATATGTAATGCGTCAAAATATTTCTCCATGAGAAGTCATTACATTCTCACATTAATATTTTAAATCAGTTTGGGGCATTTTGTACATATGCATAATGAAGTTACACCACCAATTCTATAAATTGTACAATTAAGAAAAAAATGGATAAATGCATTCTATTATGATGGATGGATTCTAAGATTACTAAGGAATTTTCCCAGACCTTTCAAATGCTGTTAACTTGACCTGACTTCATAAAACATTTCTTAAAATATTCCTTCACATTAAGACATTCAGAATTTTTCGCAGAAAAAGGCTAATAACAACAAATAAGAAATAATATTCATGTAAAAATACATAGCCCCTCACAGTGATCTCAGTAAACAGAAAACCATAAATATCTGGCAGTATTTTCTGCCAAAGGTTTAAAAAAATTTAAGCCTATCAGCTACACTCATTATCCACAAATTCTTCTATTCAGTAAAACATTATCTACTGCATCCAGGTTACTGAAGGACTAGAATCTAAACTGAAATCTCAAAACAATCTGCTAAGAATCATGACCATCTTTCCCTTGCCCATAGAAAAAAAACTGATATCAGCACCTTAAGGACAAAACTACCACCTTGTATTTTATGTGAAATGTACATAGTTTATGTCTGCTTTTTCTTTCCTGAAAGGCCTGTTCAAAAGGAGGAGGAAGAACAATTTTTCTAGTGCTTAAAACCAGTAATGGACATTTGATTAGTGTTATTAAAGAACAAGATACCATACAATACCGAACAATATTTTTGTCATTTTCTCTTCAGTCCTCCAGCCATTTATTTTACCCAGCACAAAACTTTAATCATGGCCTGTCATCTTTCTATCAATATTCAATGTCACTGTGTTATACTTAAATTATCTCCACTGGAAACACAAAATGATAGACTGCTGCAGCTGATGGTTTTCACTTTGATTCTTAATGCAAGGTGGATGAGGGAATGGGACCGACATGTCGAATACTAGAAATTAAGTAATATACAACGGAAGAAGGAAGGCACCTTGTAGTAAGAATTTACTACTCAATTTTGTCCCTGCATTTACTGTACAGTTTATTTTTACTACATTAACTAATCTGTAATGTAAAAATTTACTACCTGCTTTCAGGGCTATTTATTTCTCTTTAAAAAAAAGGAATAGAGTAATGGTCCTCTGCCTCTACCTCCAGCGAAACATCTATTATAAATAATCAGTTCTAAGAGTAAAAAACTTAAGTTTGATAGATGAGGAGAAAGCTACCAGGGAGTTTTTCTTATTAAGCAGTCCACATAAAGCCAGCTTCTCAACCCTAGTTTATCATTCATCTCATTCATAATCTGATAAAGCGCCTTCAAGTTTGATCCTAACTCTGATAACTCAGTCTGCATCCCACTTGCCTTTGGCTCCTGCAATAACAGCAAAGCCCCACAATGTCATTAAACAGTTGGATTTGGTTTGTTTGGTTTTTTGCTTTTTTTTTTTTTTTTTGACTGGATGGGAATTGCTGGAATGAGATTTCTTTTCTGCACTATTTATTGTTTGATCCCAAATCAGATTTAAAGGAGGGGCATGAATTAGGCCCTGATTTTGGAAAGCATGCATCTCAGAATCTATGTATTTATCTAAGCTCTGTTCAAACAGTTGAGCTGCCGCACAAGCCCAAATACTTTCATGAGCTTGAACTCTGCAAAGGATTCAACTTCTAGTGACTTCCACAGAAACTGAAGCAATTCAGCAGCTTTCAAAGTCACAATCAGTCCTAATCCAAGAAAATGCACTTGTTTCCAAAAGTATTCCACAGGAATAAAGTACAGTGTTTGCACTGAGGCCACATTCTCAGCTGCCACAAACCGCACTGCTGCAATAGCAGCAATGCCTATTTATACCAAGAGAAGAATGTGTTCTTATTGCAAAGCAATTAGAATAATGAGCCTGATCTCTTGTTGTTTACTACAGTCTCTGACCACAAGTGTTAGGAAGCATATAGAAGGAATTTACAAATCTTCTATCATTTTTATTCACCTCTGCTCTCCGATATGAATTTTAACAGGTTATAATACATTCCCCTCTCTGAAAGGATAACAGAGTTAGACTTTCAGTGTCAAGTGAATTTGGGAACGTGAACCATCTTGTGCACTACTGACTGAGCAGGAATTAAGCATACGTAATGATTAAAAACAACAGGACAAAGAAATGCCCTTTTAGAAGAGATACAATTGGGGGAGATGATATATTGTCATCATGTGGGAATGTACCTTGAAATTCAACTTTTGTAACCAGGAAGACAACACCTGTTAAAAGGAGAGTATTGGCCAAATACTGATGTCAAGAGCTGCATGCTTACAGAGTTCCTCCGAAACATCTGAGGGCATGATAAGACTCACTGCGGCTGCAGGGCCAAATAAGGTCAGGAGCCAAACCACGTTCTGGCTCAAAAAGAGCAAGAGAGAAAGAGCAAGGTCTACAGATCCTCCTTGGCTGGACCCCGTTTAGCTACAATGAACGCTGGCTGCTGTGTGCTGCTGATGACAGCACGCTGCTAGCTTGCTGGGGCCTGCATGTCTGCCCAAACTGGCAGAGTACATTCCCGGCAGCAAGCACAAAGTAATGAAAGCTTCCAAACACTAGTGTGAAAGACTGTCCCAGTTGCATGCAAGATAGAGTTACCCTATGTCTTTATACTCAGGCTATGCAGGTGATGATACTTTATTTATTTTCTACTCATTTAATTATCATGATGCTTGTATCTAATTGGCCAATTAGGACTTTGTGGAAAGTATTGTCCAAACAGAGGACAGGAGGATGTAGCAGAACTGTTGGACAGCAGGCAGATGATGTCAGACATCTATCCTCATCTTCCTTGATTGCTCCACACCGATTACTACTGTTGATGGCAATCCTGCTCAAGACAGATGACAAAGCTTCTGAGAAATGCAAACTGGTTTCAAGTCCTGTCTTCAGGGATGCCCGCAAAAAGAGTAGCAGTAAGAAAACACACATCCACCTCTGAACAATTTTCTTGCGAAGTTTGGAAAGGTTCAGGTCTTTCTCACTACGCACATTCACCTACCTGCAACCACAAACGGGACTTGGTAAGACAGCAAAAGCTTAACGCCATAGACACAAAGGTGATTAACAGCTTTGCGCATCCCTCCCCCCGTCTCACTAAGATAGCTTGCGATTTGCATGAAATCAGGTCACAGAGAAGACAACAGGAGGCCAGAGCCAAGCAAGGCACAGGTGATGCTGATGGGCAAAGAGAAGCACTTTGAAGAGTATACAGCCAGGATGTACTCACCTTTTTCTTAGTAAAAATAAAAGACCTGGAAAAGCCTCACGAAATTACTGGAAACAGTCTCCTGCTTAAGCAGATGGGTTTTTATCAATTTTTCAAACTCAGTCCCTAGTTTCTAGAGTGTGTCTCACCTGACTCTATGCCCTTACTAAAGGTCTACAAATAATGCTAGCACCTCCTGTTGCACATTTTCTCTGTTATCTGGATGGAATAATGAAACCACTGTCCTTTAGCTTGTCAGACTATTCAAACGTAACTCCTCAGCAGCTATAGCACACTGCAAATGCATCCTCGTATTGACAGGCTTGGACCTTATCTTCACGCAACCTCTGAAAATCCTAGGATGAGGTCAGTGGCTGAACACTCTTTCTGAAGCACAATGGAGCTGTGAGATAGAAGTATCTCACAGCCAAAGCAGCTTTGCATAGGAAATGGAAAACTATTAGAAGCAAATCATCAAAGCTCAGTGCACCAACTTTCCCTTCATGAATGCAAACATACATTAGCAAAGATATCCAGAAGAAAAATTGTATAGGCTTCCAGGTCAAAAAGCCACACAACCTACTCTCAGAGAAGAGGAAGCTGCTGTGACTGATGAGAGTAATGTTAGACATTCACCATTCAACAATGGGATCCTCTCCGCATTCACAAGTATCACTGCTTAACAAACAAAAAAATTGATTAATATGAATTTCAAACTCTTAATAAAATTCACATAATTTAATCAAATAGAAACAGATGAGAAAACAGGGAAGAGCACAAGTGATTGAAAAAAAATAATAAGGAAAATATTAATTCTGCTCCAAATAGGGAGATCTCAGCACACCAACATAGCAAAGTGATGTAGAATTACTTATTCTTGATGAGGCAAGAGTTTGCAGTGGAGAGGACTACCATGACATTAATGAGTTTTAGCAAAGTGTTGAACTCTAGCTTTGCAGGCATGACTGACCAGCACTGGAACAATGCAGCATAAGAAAAAGGCATACAGAATAAGAAAAGATCCTAACAAAATACACAATTACTAGCCAGCTAGAGAGAATGTGAACTTTCAGCACATTTTCTTTTTAAGCAAGGGCAATACTTTCTGTTTTTAGAAGGGGAGACCCAGCCTTGCCCTCTGATGATTTTTGCTATGCTAAGTATAAAATGAATGGAAGACAAAAAGCCTGGAGGGAAGTAGGGGAGTCGGGCAAGCTTTACTATGAATAAGTGGCAAAATCCCCTGTCACTTTGTCTTTGCCAATGCTGCACACTAACTACTGAAGTTAATTCAGTAACTTCAAAAAAGCCCTAGCCTGGATGAAACCTGAATTAATATGGACAGAGAGTTACTAAAGGCTGTGTGACTATGTGCTTTGCTTTTTCTAAAGCTTTAAGAGACACCGGAAACTGGCCCCAAATCTGACCTTCCCCCCCAAGATCTAGTTTCAATGCTGAAATTAGATTTAAAAATAATAGAGCTTTCCCTTACTTCTCATAAAACAGTACAGTCGTGTGCCACAGTTCCCCCTCCTCTCAAGTAAAAAGAAAAAAAGAAATCAATATTTGTGACCCAGCATCCCTGAACAGGCAAAATGCAAAAAAAAAAAGACAACAACAATTGCTAAGCTTGTAATTCTTGTTACTGTTTCATATAGAAGCCAAACAGTCATTAAAAAATGTTCAGGGCACAATATATACCAAATAAACATTGGTGCAATACCAACCCTCCACTAGGACTTAAATTGGAAAAGTAAATTCCGTGTTATGTCTCCTTCCTCCAGACAACTGCCGAAGCCAAAAGCCCACCCCCCATCACATCTTTCCCTTTCTGCAAAAAGCCCCCTCCACACCTTGGCGAGCAGATGCTTCCTCAGGAATTAAGTCCTTCTCTACTTGCGGCAAGCACTTATTTCATCACCACAGAGCCAGAAGATCCCCGCTACTGCCACAAAAAAACTGGTGGGTTCCATCTACGCAATGATCTCCTATCTTGTGGAGGCCACAGACAGAAACAATACTTTTTGTGGGTTGGGTTGGTTTGGGTTTGATTTTTTTAATATTTGGTGACTTGGTGGAAGAAGTAGATTACATTCTTTGCCCTCCCCCATTTTTACTGCTCGTGCAATGTGCATTTCATCTATAGATGGGTATAAATACTACTTCTGCCAGTGCTGAAAGACACAAGTCAGAGGTTAGGAAGCAAGAGTTGCGTCCTCTCACGAGACATGAGTTTGTCTACCAAAGGATCTCTACTAGCATATGGCACCAGACCACTCTGAAGATGAAATGCACATTATGCTGCAGAGATATGATTACAAAGTCTAATCTGCTGCTCTTCCAGGGAGATGATTTCAGCTTCCACCCCCTGCGGGCGTTAGCTACACTTTCCACATCCAGAAACAAAAGGAACAGCAAAGATTCTCCCCTTTCCTCCAGACCCAGTTAATCTAGGCTAATCCATTTCCATGAAGCAACACAATCAAATTTCCCCTGAGATTATTTAAATTTAAATTTACTAAGAATTTCCAAGATACCTGGTCAGGACATTGCACACATTCTCAAATACATTGCAAGCAATTGTGAAGACAATAAGAACATTTAATGAAAACCTACACTGTGGTCATGCAGTCTAAGATATCTTGAAAAACAATCTGCTGTGTTTTAAAGGTGAGAATAGGTTTTCTGTGAATCAAGTGCTTGCTTACATCCCAACTTTCCCCTCCCATGATATACAGAGAGGAAATACACAAAAATAGGTGTGCTAAGGAATAATGTTGGAAACAAAAGAAAGAAGGCGAGAATAAAATTTACAAAGTGGAAATGAGACAAATGGAACGAAGGGAGACAGAGAAGCCACAATAAAGGAAAGACGAGGAGGAGAATCAGAAAGACCCCTCTCTAAGAATTCTAACTTCAAGACACAGCAATTAAAGAAGAACAGCAAACAAGAAAGCACACAAACATTTAAAGCAAAAGGAAAACAAAGAAATAGAGTAAGAAAGAATACTTAAGTCTTTCTTTGTTAACTGGATTCACCATTGTGAAAATTAAGTTTCCAAAACTATTAAAAAATGAGGATTTATCTCCCATATAAGGCTGGGCCAAAAAATCACCTGTAATTTACTAACTAGTGCACTTCGCAGTTTGCTTTTCATTATTCACAGCGCCTTTTATTCATTAATTTTTTGGGCAAGAGAACTTTCTCTCGCTACAATAGTACCAAAACAAAAGATCAGTGGGATAGTAAAAAAGCTTGAATACTATTTCTGAATATTGAGTGGGAGCAACTCTGCATATACATGCTGGTTTTGCCAATTTTTCCCTCCCCTATAGAAATCTATTTAAAACACTATTTTTGTTCACAAGTTCCTATGTTCTTGTTATGAGTTACACAGCTGAAGTGATAGTTCTTCAATTCATGATATCATAACCTTTCCACAGCAAAGTAAGCGCTATGACATCAGTTGCTGTTTTCAGGCTGGAAAAGAGTGTCAGGAAAACATGAGCCTTTTAAGAAACAATAATCTTGTTTTCATGACAATGTCTCTCATGCAGACTGAAGAATAAGGTAACTGGGACAAAGCAAATGTATCGTTCACAATAAAGAAAATTGATTCTCCAAAGTAAAGTCTTTGATCCTCGCCATGTGGGTTTGGTGACACTGCAATGTTTTTTCAATATTACTGCACCCAGACAAGCTTCGCATTGGTGGTGGTAGTTGAAAGCTTTTTGGGAACACATCAGTAAGGTGAAACTACACAATATGTTCAAAAGAGACCATTTTACTTTAAAGAACAGCAAACCACAGCTGAGGCAGAATGCCTTCAGAGGTCACAGAAGTGCGCAAAAATTTCTCCCAGTTTTGTGAACCTGGTAAGTTATTTACCACATTCACTTTCAGTGGCATCAACTTCTAACCATGTTCCAAATTTTCAGTATTTAAGATAATCACACCAGGTCTAGTTCTAGAGCCCTTTGTTGCACAGGCAGGCAACACAAGTGATTTCACTGACATGCAAGGGCACTTTTTCAGTGAGATAAGGATCGCTCATAAGCAACAGCTTGAAGTCATGGGCAAACAAGACATATTGGGAAGCTACACCTATATAATCAATGTTATATTGAAAAAAAGAAATATCCCATATGGACAGGAACAGTAGAGAAGCCGCGACCAGATAAGAAAGAGTGCTATGCATCCACAAGGACACTCAGCCCTTTTGATGTACCATCTTAGACCAGCTTTAAGACCATGAGCAGTACGAAACGCTGTCCCTTTGGTGTGCTGTGCTATTGAGAGCATTCATTCCCAGCTCTGTTCCCCCCCAAAATTTCTGAAACTTAATATGTTATAAAGGAGACTCAAGACACATGGTATGTAAACTAACAGGATGAATAACTGTTTTAAGACTGTTCATTTTCAAGTAAACTGGAATGTGATGTGGTGGCAATTAATCCTGACTTGTCCTATGGCATGGAACTCTTAGGACATTGGAGGTCTCGCCTGAAGGAATGGGGCTCGGTGAAGACTACACATTCAAATGCACAAAAACAGTGCCTGCATAAGGAAACCACAAATTTCCGATGCAGAATGCACACATGCACTAGCAGCCTGAGCAACCAGGTTGCAGCCACATTCGTTCTGAACTAGTAAAGTGATATTTGATTGAAAGCCTTAAAAAAAACATAATAATCACAGATGTATGAGATCAGGTAAAACACACCTTGGGCTCAACTTCTGCTTCTTCAGTAAATACAAGTTGTCCTAAATGCACACAATCCCCTTCACACTTCAGAGAACAAAGAGCTGTGCAGATGAGCACAGCTTACATCAGGGTAAGATTCTACTACATTTCCTGCACTGTGCATTCATGAATCGAAAAAAAGCCACCATTAACATGAAAACAAACATTGTTGAACAGAAAATGAACCATGGCAAATAGCAAAAAAGAGTCAATTAAAGAAGAAAGGTTTTGCATACATTTGCAAAGTTACCAGGTGCTGTATCATTCAACAATGGCAAAGCACAGTCACTGAAAATTACATCTTACTAGCAGGCATATTTATTCGTGTCCCCATGCTTGCAGAATAACACAGAAAATAGCTCAATAAAACACCTTTGTGTAATTGTCACCAGTTATTCTTTCCCCAAAATAATTTCATGATTCCTATCTGGGAATTAGAAAGAGCAACTAAAAAGCCCCAGTTTCATGATGAATGGAAGTTGCAGCATAATCTTTTGAGGCCTGGAGAACAGTACAATCACATTAAATTCCCTCAGCTCAAGAAATGTCATCTTTACATCGGCTGGTACAAAAAAATTGTTTCCAGCCTGAGGCAGTTATGATAAGGGATTTAGAAGCCATCACCATGTGGGCCACGAGATATAAAGGAATGCATCACCACATATAAAGTGTCTGCTGCACACAGTTTTGGAGCTAATGTTCTCACAGCTGTGTATGACTTAGACCAGCTGGGAAGAAGAAAAGGACTAAATGAGTCACTGGAAGGATCTAGTATTTTGTCTAACCTGCATTTAACACTCCTGCAGCAGAACTGCTGGTAAGCAAAATAAGATCAGATCATTATCCAGCAAGGGACGGGGCTGTGGGCTCTCTTGGAAGCACAGCACAAAACACGTAGTCTTGGGGGGAGGTAGGCAAAGGTGCCATTTCAGTCCTATCTGTGCACCCCTTAAGATACTACCAGCAGCTGAAACAGCCCTCGGTGCGACTGAGGCGGGTCACAGGTTACACAAAATTACCGCAGGCCATCTGGCACTCCCAAGCATGCCTGCACTGCCGTGTATACCGAGGGAGAAGCTTTTGGACAGCCTTACTCGGCAGCCTTAGCACAGCGGTTCTCCCCTGGCAAACACCAGGCTTTCTACACAGTGACATAGAGGGCACTAACAGCCCAAGATTAAATCTTACCCTTACAGAAGAGTCTGTAGATGGCCACAGAGGGGCTTTGTCATTAAAATGCTTGATATTTGCAAGGTTGTACTGGTAGGCTTGGATACCGCAGGCTGCTCTTCAAAAGCAGTGTCAGACTTCAAATGGGAGGCTAAAAAGCTCCACTTGGATGCAGGGACCTGGCCTCAACTCACTACAAAAAACCATGACAGTCTTGAGAGACATTTAAACCCCTAATTTTTTAATTAGCGATGAAGGCAGCTCCTTCTGGGGTTTCTGCTGCCTCGGGGTTCAATTTTCCGTGACAGGTCTGGCTCTTACATTCCGAGTGCATGCAGAAGGATAAACGATGGTCCCAAGATCTTTGGTTTCTCCTGATGTTTTATTTGCTCTCTGCCTCCATCCCCCTCAAGATGTATTATCATTTGTGAGATGCTCCTTCATTGCATATCATATCTATCATTAATTGCTCAAGCATAACTTTCATGATAACATGCAATGCCACTCAGGAAATATTTGGTATGCCAAAAAAACAAGTTCTTAGGGCAAATGTCAAATCATTCACAGCATACAAAAAAAGAAATCTTCAGATGACACTCTCGTATAACAATTCCACCACATTTACTCCATCTGCTTAAGAGTGCAAACTTTCACAGATTATCAGTTTCTAATAAGTTTCAGGAGGGAAACGTATTCCAAATATGTTTCTACGGATATCTCGCAGATGGACGCTTGTAAAATAAAAGCATTGTTATTTCATCCTAAATCTCATGAAGCTGATCTGCACCATTAATTTAATTTCAGATTTCTTTGGTATAAAGAAATATGAAAAAACAAAAAGTATGAAAAGAAAAGTATAAACAATATTTTTATTTTAAATAAAATGGCTTATTTCCCTCTACTACTGCAAGAATAGCACAGCAGTATCTCCAAAGGCAAGACTGAGCTGAAAGAACCAAAGCCTTTTGCTGCACATTTCAGTGATGTAACCGAATTCCCATTTTTGCACACCACTTTACAAAATAACTGTATTTGCTGTGGAACATTGACTAGCTTCTACAAGGCCAATGGTCTGAAAGATAATTTTTTTTTTTTAAATTTTACCTTGTTCCACACATTTGTTTTCATTTCTCCAGCTATCAAATACAGTTCTCATACAGATCAATCTTTTTATGCAGACGCATTCTCACAACCCCATCTGCAACGGAAGGGAAATAGACTGAAGCTGGGACACAGATTTAATGAGATACAGGGCACACGTATAATGTGACAGACACACAATTGCTCACGTCGCATGACTTTCATTGAGATACATAAGAGCTAGCAAATAACTCAGAAGATGACTTTTCACGCAGAAATATGTATCAAAGGTTCTTTGCCTATATGAAAGGCAGGTGTTTTTTTTTTTTTTTTCCAAAACAAGTGAATATTTACAAACCCCAAGTCTAGACTTAGACTCCCACATCTAAGTACCTAAACAAACATAACTTGGTACTCTCTCTCCATCTCCATTGATTTCAAAGGTGTTTATTGGTACCCCACACATTTTGTAAAATCTGGCCACTTTTATTTAAGTATTGATTTCAGAGACAGTATTTAAGTATGAAATCCCAACCCAAATCTTCTGCTCTTATGGCTTTAAAGCACTTTTTCCTGGGCTCAATTCATGACCCTCAACCATTTACACAACTTAAGCTCACTTATGGCAGAACTTGGTGTTTTTTGAAAGAGTTGGATTGTTGAAGCCCACTTTAGTCATGGTAATGATATAAAGCCCCAGCAGAGCCTTCACTTGCAGCAGAAAAAAAGTGAGATGAAGAAATACACTTTATGTGGAAGAACAAGGGTCCCACAAGAAGATACTCAGCTGACTTTCAATGAGCTAGATCAGATAACCATAGTAAACTTCTCCTGCACAATCCCTCTTAAATGGCTCAAGTGATGAGCTGAAGTTACCTAAGCAAAACTCCTTGCACTTCAGATATTCATACAGAAAGATGTCTTCACTGAACACAGTTTCATTATCCTAACTCTGACTACTTTTGTACATCTCCTGTTTACTAACAAAAGGTAAGTGATTTGCAAGGTCTACCATGGAAGTGACGGCAATGGTATTTACACTCTCAGAAGAGCAGCTAGTGATTTACTGTATAAACTCTAGGAGTGGCTTGATGTATATTGCTCACTGGAAAAGAGACAGCCTGTAGGATCATTAAACATGCTATTTATTTATTCTTTTCTTGAAGGATACTGTCCTCAACAACCGTCAACCCACTGCTCAGGATACAAACTGTATTTCAAAAGGAAAAAACACTGTCAAGTAATCTGTATACTTAATGGGTGGTTAGCCTTCTTTGGGGTGAAATTATTAGATACTGAACATATTTCCTTTTTTGTCCATGCATATTTTCCCTTTTTTTCTGTCAGTGCAAGGCTATTAAAAGAGTACTGTTCTTAATCAAACAGATTAACGTTCTATTAAGCTACTTGAGAACAGATACATTTTGTAGGCTGCAGCAAAATGTACTGCATTTATTTAAAAAAAAAACCCAACCAAACAAAAAAAAAGACACTCCAGTGAATAAGCTAGGTTCTCTCCCCCCTCCCAAAAAAGAACAACAACAACAAACCACAAGAGGAATATATTCCAAACTTTTCTTAAGAAAAAAAACCCAACCAAATAAACAAATGAGAAAAGGAGAGAGGGGAAAAAACATTTTAATTGATTAAATTTATACTTTTAAAACTTTAATCTTCATTAAAGCTGTTTTGGTCTGAGTTTTCTTCATTAATTCTCTTCTATTACAAAAGTTGTCAAAATTACATTTCTAACAGTTCTGTTGTATTTTGAAGCTGTATCTTAAATTGATGGGTTTTGAATCTAGGTTGTTTCTATTTGAAACATTACCTAGCAAAGTAACGTTTCATCTGGAGACAAACTTCAGAAGCTCATTTGAATTCATACTGCATAGACTTGATCCTCTATTGGTTTCAAAGGCATCCAAAAAAGTTCATCCATGAGCCAGATGCAAATTCTGCCTCTGTCTACAATGAAAACTCAAAACTTACTCTTCAAACTTTCCTTAGAGAGTCTTTCTTTAGGTTACTATATATAAAGGTGTAATCTGAGCATCTATATGAAGACCAAAAAAAGAGCAACAGTCTCTCAAGTTATTTTTTGGGGGGAAGAAAAAGTCTCTTGGGCTCTTGCTTACTTTTTTTAATGATTCAAGCTGTAAAGGAAGTGTAGTTAACTACTTAAAGACCAAAGAACCTTTAAAAAACAAGTATCTTATAACCACTTTAGTAGCATAAACATAAAAACATTTTAAAGATGCAGTATCTTAGAGACTTCTTTCCGGTAAAAACATTAGAGATTTTTCTCTTCCCACCAATATTAAAAGAAATTCTTAGTCCTCAATTACTTGGTATAAACTATTTTTAGAATAATACCATTTGTATGTATTAAAAAAACTGTCACTGGCTCAGGACTGAATCTTCGCCATCTGGGGGCTTGGCCAGCACTGCAGTGGGTTTATTGCGGGAGTTTTTTGTTGGGT
>VZTL01081950.1:0-14650 GCA_013400535.1 Scopus umbretta
AGCTTCAGTATAACAATTCTAAGGAGCTATTTAGGTAAAAAGAAAGTAATGTCTTCATTTTACAGCCTGAAAATTAAATAGATTAAATTATTTCTTTTCTGTACTGCTTTGGAGAACTGAAAAAAAGTATATCTGAATTCCAGTAATGTACTCAGGCATTTAACCCCTCATTGTCATGGTATCTGTCTGTTTTATTATCTTCATATTTATTCTCTTTTATTTAGTCTAGAAAACTTCCAATTTGCTCTAGAATGTCACAGTATTTTAAAGGCAGTCTTAAGTATTTTGCTAATCTGTGCACTCCTATAGGATACACCGATGCTTCAGAATGAATATTTTACTATTAAAAGAAAGAGGAAATATGTTTCACAAAAAAAATTAATTCTAGCTGTAAATTAAATTGAACTGTTTGTTCATCTTATTCACCCCAATTTAGAGTTTGTAGGTTTTTATTTTAGGCTACTTTTTGGTTAGCATGCTTTCACTTCCTCATTGCTTTCATTGATTCCTTTGTTAACTGTTTTTATCATTTGTTTTGCTTGTTTAGATTGTATGCAACTGTATGCGATACTATGAAAGGTCTCATATCACCTTCCCACTTATAAAACAGTTTTCACACTATCTTTGATGAGTAATATAGTTTGTGTCTGAAGCAACCAATGATAATGGGAATATCTATCTTTCACTCTTTTAATTAAGTATGAATTAGTACCCTTATGGGAAGTATTCACAGTAGTTCCAGTATTTAAGGTGAGGCTTTTTTTCCAGTTTTAGTGAAGAGGCCTAATCATTGTGTGACTTTAATACACTAAATAACTCTGACTTGTTTTTTGGTTTAACAGTAAAAGCTACTGCTTAGTTAAATCATTGAGTCCATGAATCCTGAGAAGTTCTAGTATGCAGTAGAGGTTGACTGTTTCTGTCTTTTTCATTATAATCACTTACACTAATGCTTATTAATTGCATGCTACTTTCTCTAGCCTTTACTTATGCCTTAGATCACAGTTCCTCCAGATGTCTCACAAACCTGAATTTTATAACTTTTAACCTTGATGCTTCATATTTTGATAAAACCAGAATTCTGAAATGGCTAAAAGCCTGGAAGTAATGTGATTAACAAAACAGAAATATTTCAGAGAGTTGTCTCATTTCTTTTGCAGTCCAGGTTTGGTGAGGCTTTTATTTGAATAAACTCCAGTCAGTATGTTTAACCAGACAACATGGGATCAGCTTGTACCTTACACCTGATTACATGTAAAAGCCTCTAAAATATCAGCTGGAAATATGGTATGTTGCTATCAATTATTGCTTATTCTTTCTGTAAACAATACAGGATTAAATGAGATGATGTGCGCCTGTTGTGTACACTGGGTTAACTGATAAAAACATGTTTGAGGACGACTACTGCATGAGCTAATACTGCTTTGTAATGAAAAATGTTGAGGCTGCTCCTTCCATTTGCATTCTCACTGCCAAATTTCAAACTATTTTATCATATCTTAACAAACCATTTCTTCATAAAATTTTCCCTTTGAATTGTTTTTCCTTTCATTTCAAAGTGGTGGTTTTCTGACTCAGTAGAATTTTCTTTCTCTGTCCCAGCCCTGTAGGGAAATACAATTTGAATTTGGCCTGCCTCTCTCAACTCTTTCTGGCCTCAAATGATATTGGCAGTTCCACAGGCTGTAGCTCTCTTGTGGGGCTTCCATACTGTCAATTTGCTTTTTGTTTCATCTAGTAGAATGTGGTGAATTTTCTGCCTTTTTTATTATAAAAGTTATCTCATCCATGAAGTTTCTTTTTCTTTAAGATATCATCTTTTTCTTTATTGCTTTGTCTATAATCCATTTAAAAATTCTGTTCAGTCTTTGTTAATGGATCTGTAGCCTCTGAAAATATTTTCTAGCCCCTCTCTGATGGTATTCTCTCATCCTCTTCTCCTTTCAGGCATGCTAAAAGGAGTAAAGAATACAATCAGAATTAGTGGGACTTTAACAAAATGTTGAGATTTCTGTGATGGTGAGAACTCTGGTACCATTCTCCAAAGGTTCTGAGTGCTTTATATTCATGTGCAGAGACACCAGTACTCCCTATCTGAGCTGCCAAAAACCCCACCTGCTCCTTAATGTAGCTTTAGGAAGAAAGAGCTATGAGAGCTGAGACTGCTAGCAGGCGGCATATTGGGCTCTGCAAGCAGCACCGCTGCATTCCACCTAGTCAGGTATCCGACTCATTGGGTAGTCTGAAGGCTTTGCAACATGCATTTGCTGGTATGACTGAGTGTGCTTTGCTTGTTTTTTGTTTCATCCTTTTCCTAAAAAGAAAATAATGTATATACAGCAAGCTACTTTCTCCTGCAATGTATTTTTCTAACATTTTATTTTGCCTTCATCTTTTTCTCTTCTACACTCCACAAAAGGAAAATCAGTTCTACATCAAACAAACTGGGAGATTTGTGACACTCCTTAATTGATGAGAATGTTAATACTGTTGTATCAAGCTGGTTCCCATGAAAGATTTAGAAAATAGAGTAGTTAAAGATTTCTAATGTAGTCTCTACATTATATTACTGATTGCTTTGAAAGTAAGAACTGAGATGCTGAACTAGGTCTAATACCTTACAAAGTCCAGTGTTACATTAAATTGCATTTCAGTTTTGATCTGACTATTGTACACAATTTGAAGGCTACTACAACATACAGAGTCATATGGTTCATGGTTCTAAAGTGCAGATCACAATGATTTCTGTTCACCTTCTTGAAAGGATGCAGAATATCCAAAGGTGTCAAGGATTGCAATCTGATGGGATTATGACACATCTCAGATAGGGACACATGCCTGGCCTTGCACCACCACGGTTACATGATGCAATAAATTTTTCACCATCATCAGCTGACAGCTGCCTTGCAGCATGGGAACAATGGCAAAAATGGAAGAATAGTTCTGTTATATTTGTACATTCACCAGGGAGAGCAAGTAGATTCCCTATAGCAGCTCTACCTGTTCCTGTGACCAGCCCTGTGTGTACATAAAAAAAAAAAAAAAAAATTTCTCTTGAGTCCTTCAAAGCTGCAGAGAAGTCGAGGTACTACCCAGCAGCCAGAAGTGTGTCTCCTCTCTTCATTTCTTCCCATTGCAGCTCCAGAGGATGGATTTATCCCCCCAGCTTGACATTATCTGGGGAGTATGATGCAGTGCAGGACTCAGGACAAAATGGTTCATACTCTTCCATTCAAACCAAGTTTGTATTCATGCTGGGCAGTGTCTGTAAATTAAGGCAACAGCCTATAGCAATAAACAGCCAACTTTCTAATCCACCAGCTCTAAACACTTTCAGCTGACCCATCTGCTACAAAAACAATAGTGTTTGCCACAAATATTTGCACATATTTGATACTGAGAAAGTACACGTGGCTGAAAGGCTATTGATTTTCTTTTTTCTATGCTTGTTTTGATTCCCTAGAACAGTACATTGCACATAATGTTTTGGGGTTTGTCTCTTCTGGGAGTCCACGCTTTTTCAGATCAGGCTGAGTAATTTTGAAAGTTGTTGCTGCTTTATCGATTTTCTGCCCAAAACCATTTTGCTAAGTAAACTGATATAGGAAGCAGGGCTTGAGATCATCTCACAGGCACAATAACCAAGCCCTACCCCTATCCAAAACACCAAAGCTTTATAATCTTTAAAACTGATTTTTATTAAACCTAGGTGACCTGTAAAATAGGAAAACCTCAGACCTGCTGGGTAAGATGGAATAAAAATAAACAAGTTTGCAAACCCATTTTCCCTTGCTCGCTGCGTCCTTGAAGGGGTGAGGCCTTTTCTGTGGACATCCTCTCAGACACCAAGTGCAAAATTCCTTCTGGTCCCTCGTCGTTCCTGGGAAAAGGCCTTTCTCTCCACTCCCAGAGAGACATAGCCTGCCCACACCTTTTCCAGCAGCAAGAAAGCCAGCCCTTTGTCTGCTCCTTCAGTAGGCATGGTGGTGTTGGGTTGACGGTTGCACTAGATGATCCCATTTCAACCTTAATGATTTTATGGTTCTAAGAATCAGGGCCTGCTGCCTTCTCCAGTGCTAGAAGGTTCCACCAGGCTGGAGGCCCCATGCTCCCTCCTGGCTGGGACACAGCTGCCGCAGCCGGCCGTCCTCTCCCTGCCATCCCTGCCTGCTTCAGTAAAACCTCTCCTACCACTCTGCCTGCTCTCCCTCACTCTGTGAGGATGGCACCTTTCCATGGCAGGGTGGTGAGTTGGGAAGCGAAGCCGAGGAGCTATACTTTTCCCCATTCAGTGAGTTAACGTGGTCTGGAGACAGGCTTCCAGGACAGCAAAATGGTTGTCAGGGCACACAAGGCACCTGCTTTCCTAGGTCTGTTCATGCTCCTGTAACATCTGCTTTATGTCTTCCTGCTGATGTTCTTCCTGCCCTGCCTGCTGGCAGTGGTGGAGCCAGTAGTGCTTCAGCGCATAGGTGGAAATTGGGCACTACGCCTCACAGCCCTCTACGGATACCAAGCGAGGCATCAATGTAAGCAGGGCAGCATCTGAGCCCAAGACTCACTGGGTGGCAGGTTTTAGGGTTTGTTTGGTTGTTTTGTTTTGTTTTTTAACTTTGTTTTTCTTTTAATAAGGGTCAGAGAAAGAGCAATTACCATTTAATTTGCAATAACTAAAGTCACATTGTTCTTTAGACTGGACTTCCCTGACTTCTGTGCCTTTCAGGAGGGGGGTAGCTTGCAGAGTTAAATGATCTTTCAGGTAGCTTTTCCTAGGGGGTGCCCTCTTGGAGCACCTTTATAGACAAGTAATGCTCTGTTACCAAGTTATTACGTAGTGGTGATCAAGCCTTTTTTCATGCTCATGTGGAACAGCTCAGAAACAAATAAACCTTTCCCAGAGTCTGAGGGATAAGTACTTCCCCTCCTAAATGGGTTTAGCTCAAATGAGGTTGTATGGTTTATTTGCTTAGGCTTGCAAGGATATGATCTATCAGATTTTTTTTTTCATACGAAGCCAGTTCAATACTTTAAATTCACTGGCTCATTTGAATGATAAATTTTGTAAAGCTTTTGTGTGACATTTTTGTAGTAATGTTGGATGTTGATTTCTACATTTTACGTGGTCGGTATAAACACTTATATATATTGCAAAGCTAAAAAAAAACCCCAAAAAGACGAAAAACAATAACAACAACACAACCCTATTGATGACAGTGTTTTGCATAGTTATGGTATTTTCCTGGCTGCCTTGTGTGGGTAAGATCTCTAACTTCTGAGAATATGTTGTCTTGGTTTCAGCTGAGATAGCCTTAATTTTCTTCCTAGTAGCTGGTATAGTGCTGTGTTTTGAACTTAGTATGAGAACAATGCTGATAACACGCTGATGTTTTAGTTGTTGCTCAGTAGTGTTTACACTGGTCAAGGGCTTTTCAGCTTCCCATGCTCTGCCAGGTGCTCAAGAAGCTGGGAGGGGGCACAGCCAGGACAGCTGACCCCAACTGCCCAAAGGGCTATTCCATACCATCTGATGTCATGCTCAGTAGAGAAACTGGGGGGAGTTGGCCAGGGGACAGCAATCACTGCTCGGGGATGGGATGGGCATCAGTTAGTGGGAGGTGAGCAGTTGCCCTGTACATCACTTGTTTTGTATATTATTATTATTTTCCCTTCCTTTTATGTCCTATTAAAATGTCTTTATCTCAACCCATGAGTTTCAATTTTTTTTTTGTGTTTCTTTCCCCATCCCTCTGCAGAGGGGGAGGGTGAGTGAGCAGCTGTGTGGTGTTTAGTTGTCATCTGGGGTTAAACCACAACAGATGTGTATTTGCATTCTGTGAATAGTGGCTTAGGAATTTCATGTCATTTAATTCATTTTGGTTTTACCTACAAGAAGGCTGAATTAGTTTTGTGAGCCTTCTCTTATTTCAGATCTCCTGGATTTGGGAACAATACTGTTGTTTTAAAATTCAAGTCATATGGGGACCATTATTGAATTTTATATGGATTTTTTTTTTTTTCTTGGAGTAGTAAACTATATCACTAGGTATCCATTTGATTATGTTACCTGATCTCTCTTATGAAAGACTGCAGACTTCTCAGAGATAGTTTGGATAAACTAGTGTGTATCTTTTTTCAAAGAGACCTTGATTTAGAAATTACTTGATTTGGTGTTTTATTTTAATTAATTAAAAATAACTTAAA
The DNA here is from genome assembly GCA_013400535.1 of Scopus umbretta. Classification (NCBI taxonomy): domain Eukaryota; kingdom Metazoa; phylum Chordata; class Aves; order Pelecaniformes; family Scopidae; genus Scopus; species Scopus umbretta. Next base: position 6,202 of record VZTL01081950.1, read on the forward strand.
AACTATTAATCATCTAATTGTATTAAACTTTTACTAACTGAAAGCGTTGATAATGGTGTGTGCATTAGAAAAGTGTAAGGTTACAATTCTTTCAAACTGAGAATGTTTGAATTCCTGGCCATGGGGTGGGGGGATTTAACACCTTATTTTCAGACTTAAAAATCACCTATGCTATGTACTGTACTAAGTTCTTTGTCTCATACAATGTATTTGATTTTTTTACCAAGTAAGGATAGCTTTTGCAAAAATAGGTTGTTTTCAAAAATGTAAAAAAGGTCTATGTACAGTTGTTACCCAGCATAGATGGTAAGAGACATTCTTGCTTATTTACATTAGCTTGTTTTTTGAAGTACTAATTTTCTGTGAGTTTATGCTTGAGATATTACCAGCAAAGTTTTGAGAAATAGGGTTCAAGATCAGTAATATTATGTATACAGAGTTGAAACAAATTGTCAATTTTCTGTACATTAGCAGATAATTTCATAAAACCATTTTCCTGAATGTGCTGTCATGCAGAATATGTAGAAGAGCATACAAGGCCAAAAAGAGGTTTGTAAGAACTCGCCAACTGTTTCTCTATGTAGGTTTCCAATTGGCACAATGTACAGCTTTGTTTTAAAATAACTGTTTAGAAAGCTGCTCGCTACTTCAACAATTTTAAGTTAAGCAATTTTTAAGGCCAGATTTATGGTTACTTAAAAAAAAAAAATGCAAATCATCAAACTGTAACCTGAAAGAGTATAGTGGCTTTAGGTAAAGGATGGAGAAATCTGACTGGAGATATTGATGGCACTACTACTGTGTGGAGTCTGACAAGGGCAGGTGAATATAGATTATAGTCAGAAAAGATATGTTTTATTTGCTGTCATGAGTGACATCTGTAGTTGTAGGTATTTTGCTTGTAAATACATTTGCTTGATTTGTAAGCTATACAGAATGAAAATGAAGACAGGAACAGATTCTGAAATGGAAATAATGGAGACAAAGAAAGGAGAGCATGGTTTTCTAACACTATTTTGTAAGTGTGGATGGAGATAGGGAAGTATGGAGAAGTTTACTTTTGTGGATGAGGTTTTGGTTAAGGTGATTTCACTTCTTATAAAAGTCTTTTAGGGAAGGACTTACGGTGGGGTGGGAGAAGGAACTAGTTTTTCTATTCCCACGCTACTGTCCTGTAACATATATGGTATGTATGGTTACGCAGGAAGCTGTGCTCCACTTGAGGAAAGTGGGGAGGAAGAAGCCTGACTGATTGCAGGCCAGAGGCAGAAAAGTTGTTTTTCCAGCCACTGGAGGAAAGAGTGACAATACCTTTCGGTATTCTTACCTAAGGCTTAGCAGCTTCTCATTTCAAGGGAAGCCTAAGAGTAATGTCAGTGAGAGGTTTAGGTCAAATGAATGATGGGTCCTTGCTTTGATGAAAGTCTACTTTATAAAGACTGGTTTTACGGAGAAAGAATATGGACTTGAGGTGCCCAGAGTCCAGCATCAGGTAGGTTTTTCCTTAGTGGTTAGGGAAGAGAAACTGACTGTGAAGCAGGTGAGTAGCTGGCACCTTCTGCTTGACCACAAGACTATGACATTTATTTTGATAGTCCACAGTATGACGTATGAGGAGAAGGTAGACTGTGGTAATTTTAATATTTAAACGTTTTGATTTGTGGATTTCATAAGATATTCACTCTTTTAATGACTAGAAACGTGGTTGGCCCCTAACTTCTTTTAATATGATTAATTGACATGTTTAAGTATTTGCACTGCTTTTAAGTGTAATTCCTTACATGAAAAATAACTTTCAATTTTTCTATGAATAAAATGACTTTTTGTCATTTTGTTTGCTTACATATAGAACTCAGATTTTTATTAGTCAGCTTTGTATTTTTTTGTGCTCTGGCTGCCCAGGAAACATAAAATTTCTGTCTCACTCTTCCTCCTCTCCCACCTTAAATGCAGTGACAAAACTACTCCTCCAAACATAAGAGTTATGTAGAACAACCATCTGCCCATCCATAAAAGCTTTGTTTTCTATTGATTGGCAACTGCAATCTTTTATAGCACAAAGCACACAGTGGCATTTCCTTTTCCAGACTGAAATTACATAATTATCTACATTTTTTCATTTTTCTCTTTCTCAAAAAGTAAGGGGTACAAAGTTGTGTTGTGCATTGTAATACTGTTAGAAGAACTGACTTAGGCAAACTATTTGCATTACTGAAAGAAAAAAAAACATGTCTTTGCATTCATTATTGCTTAATTCTGATAGAGAATATCCCAGAGAGCTAATTTTCTGGTAGTTCAGAACCGTTCATTGGTATTTACCACCGCAGCTTCACAGGGATTAACAAAGGTTAGGCCTCAAAACCAGAGTGAGTAGTATATATAATATTGTGCTGTGCTGCAGTAAACTGCAAACAATGTTGTATGGTTTGACTTTTAATAAGAATTAGTGTGTTTGTCTTGAGCTGTTTGAGGATTGTAGTGTAGTATGTTAAAAGGGGGAAGTTATAATACAAAGCACATTGTTGCTTCTACATTTGTTTTAGCAACAGAAACTCTAAAAGAAGTCTAACAGCTTTAATGAGAACTGCCATTAACAGCTGAATTTCACCACTTCATGTCTGTATTCTGTTGCAACTCTGCGTAAAGGAGAAATTAGTCAGTATCTTAATCTTAGGCCACGAAATTGTGCCAGTGAAGCCCCTATGAATGAAGTGCTTCTCTCTAGGGTTAGGTGTAACCAACTGACTTGGCCTGGTGCTTTTTCAGGTAGAAGCTTTAACATTCCATCATGATCATTGTCTGCCCCTATAGCCAACACCATGTCCTAGCACTGACGGTATTTGTGTGCTGCAGCTCCACTGAAACTATGAGCACAAATGCTCCTAGTGCTCTGGGAATCAGAGAATAGTGGAGAAGGCTATAAGCTGGTGCTATGAGATGCTTCAGTGCGCCAGGTAAATCTGTGCTCAGAATGTCTGTTCTCAGGAAATGCCCGAGATGTATAGAAACAAACACCACTTGGCCATGAAGTTGACTTGAAAACATTAAACATCATAAAAAGAACACTTCCTTTTGTCTACAAAGCATAGTACGTGTTTAGGAAAAGTTGAAATCACTTGGTATACTTTTAATTAACATTTCTATAGAGGCAATGGATAAATTCAGGAATTCTTAAACATCCAAACTTTTTTTTTTAACTACCAGTTTAGATTTTTATGAGAAATTGCTTTATGAAAGTTGCAAAACAAAATAATCTTGCCATCTGGGAACTGAATTCTAGTAGTTTATATGTAACAACCAAGCTGTATCAAGGCAGTGTTTTGCCAGGTATGTTTTATGTTTCTTAAAGATTATTTTAAATTGTTTCTCATAGAAATCACAAAAGCTTTAAATAAAATTATATGGTTAAATAAATTTTGATTAGCTTGCTAACATTTGGTTTTGAACATTGTTAGCTTGCTTTGGGAATAGTAGCATGGCTGGAACATTCTTTGTGTTTTGGATACCTCTGGCCACCACAACTATGTTTAGGAGATAGCTCATGTGGTTTTATATTAATGCAGGTGTTCTTCTGGTATTTATTTTCAGTTGCTCAGACTTATGTGTGACAGTAGAAATGGCTGCTAATCACCAGGATTTGACGGTTGGGCTAGATGATCTCAGAGGTCTTTTCCAACTTTAATGATGCTGTGATTTTATGACTGAGGAAACATGAAAAGTGGGAGGATTTGTACATTCCTGCATAGGCTTTAGGGATAAGTTTTGTGCAGGAAATCTAGTTATGGATATTTATATCAAGAGCTGCCATTCTGAAAATTCCACTGCTTTTTTATAGTATTTTTTTTTTAACAGGAACACAGTCTGATCCTTATATACCAGTATAAAATTGCACTATTAAGGAGAATAAAACTTAAAAAAACTACAAAACACCAGCAAATCAAAGTTCTAGGATTATGTTAATGAATTAAACATTAAGCATGAAACTGTGTTTTTAAATGCATATGATTAGATTGAGATTAATTGGAAAGAGAAAATAGCATAACAATGTTGATCTCTTGAGACAATAAAGCTGACATTTAATACAGCCTTTAAGTAGGACAAATCAGTTTTATTGTATATCATGCATGTTTTATAACCATTAATACACTTGAAAAATGGAAAATACTTGTGGCTGTAACAATTTAACCTTTTTTACATTTACCTGTATTCAGTTATAAGACCTGTCTTTCTTTCATCCACTCCATCTCTCTTCTCAGCAGTTTTATCAATTCCTTGGGTTTATTTTATTCATCTTCACTACACCTCCTCTAGTCTGTGAAGAATTTCTATATATTTTGATCATATTTTACCTCATGGTTCTACGAATAGTTTGTAGTTCAGCATGTACGTATGACTTTTTATTGATTAAAAACTTAAAGCGCACGTAAGGCAGAATCTTTTTCCTAACATGTAATGAATAGAATGGAGCATAATAATAATGCCATGGTCCTTCTCAGAACTTTACAGTTTGGTCGCATAAACGTAACAAAACGCATATAGCTTTACAGCAGTTTTCTTCATTTTTTTTTCTACTAAGTGTATTTCAATATTTATTAATTATTTCATTAATTTGTGCAGTTTATAACTGCATTTCATTATTACTTTCACATAATGGTGAAAAAAATTTAGTTAATTTGATCTCATAAAGCATTTAGTTTCCAACAAATGTCAAAATTTAGACATTTCAGATTCAGGTAGTCTTGATTTTTTGTCTCCCTGAATATGTATATGTATGTGTATATATACATATACATAAAAAGACCAAGGCTGTTTAATGGTATGTTGAAGGCAATTGGTAGAGTGTTTAATTTCACTTGGTTGTGAATAGCTTGAGTCTAAAAACCAAAACAAGGATAATTATATTAGATATGATATTACAGGTGGTGTAACAATATTAGAATAGTGAACAACTCTCCATTCTGCAGAATACGGTCTCACCTTAGAGCATACAGTATGCCTATATTGTTATTCCTGGAAAAGGAATTAATTTCAAACTTTATGCTTATGTATTGACTGTCTGTTACATTCCTTTTATCTTGTTAGACTGTAAACTTTGAGATGGTTTGCTTATTGTTATGTACATATAGTAAGCCCAACTGTGATATGGCTTTCTGGGTGTATCTATAAGCGGCAAACTTTTTCAGGTTTTTAAGTTAAGAATAGTCCACTAAGCACTCTTTTGGTTGCTGACTGACTTTTTCACTTTGCAGCGTTTTCAAACTTTTAAAATATATAACTTGCTGTATACGCATATTTATTGCAAATCAGGAGCAGTTTTCTATGACAAAAATATTGTCAATTTACAATTCATTTTGACTAACATGTTCTGTTTAAAACAGATATTAAGAACATAGTCGTAGAATGCAAAAGAAAGCTAGAAAGTAATTTGACAACAATAATGAAGAAACATCATTAAATTAAAGAAATAAAGTCCATGGTTTAAAACATGTATGTTATTGTATCCAAGTGCAAAGCCTACTTGGGAAGGTAGTTAAGGACATAATCACATTTCTACTAAAAGACTCGGTGATACTGAAACTTGCAGAGAGCCCTTGAAATGAGGTGAGAATTTCAATTACGATGCTGTGACTCAGATGGTATTTTAGAGTATAGTACTTAGACATGTAAGAAAGAGTTCAGAGGTTGTGTTGGGGTTTTTCATGATATTAGTGAAGTAATTTCTATGCACTAGGTTCTATTCACTTGTCTGAGAGTCTGAAAAATGTTGGAATACTGGGAAGAGCTCAGGAAACACAGACCAATTTGAGCTCCAGAAAGTATGTCTGATAAGGAGATTTTGGAAGCTGTCTTGATTTATGAAACAAGATTACTTTCAGTAAGGTAGAAATGTATATGGCAGAAGGTGGTTCTTGAACCTAGGATAAAAAGTTGGAAGAGATTTAAGATTCTAAATTTAGGATAAACTGATCCAAATTAGAAATAAGTTGATTATTTTAAATTGAAAATGTCATACCTGAAACTATGAGGGAGATTACATTAGTTTTTGAATCGTAGTGAATTTTGCAAAAGATACTGTATATGGGATACAGAAATTAAGGTAAATTATTTCCTATGGCATATATTTCGGAGAATGTCAGACCAAGTGATATTGGCACGGCCTTTTAATGTAGAATATAATCTATCTAATGAGATGCTTATTATGATACTATGTATTCATTTTAAGATGTACCTTTCCTACATCTTAGAAAAAGAAATTATAAAGTATGCTTCTCTTTATTATTTAACACTTGACACAGATAATAAATTATTATAAATTGTATTTTGGTGTTTCTTGCTCATAGTTAGTTTGGCCAATAGATAACTGAGGAGGGCAGATTGATGTTAGTAATATATGCAGAGCTGATGCAGATATCTTGAGGAAATGACTGTGAGAAAACAAATGGAAAGTAAAAAATTCTGTGTACCTAATTGTTTTATTTTTATTAAAAACCAAGATCTCCAACATACTGAATACAGGGTCATTTGGTAGAAAGGAAGGCATATTAATCAGGTTATTTTAAAACATAAATCATTTCAGAGATATAAAAACTATTGTGTGTATATGTGTTTGATAAAATCAATCAACATGCCCCAGATCAGATACCTAGTACATGTGACTCTCTTTTTTCCTTCCCTGGTTGGTTTATTAAGATTTGGAATTCCTTTTCATTAGCAGATTTACCTTCCCACCTATGTTTAGATAATTAGAAGTGTAGATAAAGTCACGTGTGGGTGCACTTCATAGTTGCTCATACACAAAGTATTAAGTAACAGAACTGTATCTTAATAAAAATTATCAGTGGTGGTATGGATGCTTTAGGACAAGCAATTACATTGTATTTTTTTATGAACAATTACTTATATTCTTAAATTTAGCAATGATATTCTTTTTCCTTACGAAGTTTCATTACAGCATCTGTATTTCCCCTTCTTTGTTAACGCTTGAACTTTTGTGACACAGCAGCAAGTATTTTTAGCTACTAGAAATCAGTTAGTTCTTCTGAGAGTTAAAGTGTTTATTAGCATTTTACAGGCTGTCCATTCGAAGAGATGGCCTGCTACAACAGATAGCTGATACTGCAGAAGCTGTGAAATTCATAGTATGACTGTAGTACATGGAATAGTTATATGAGGGAAATATAATCTTGACCTTTCTGTACAGAAAATGGCACGTATTTTTTCTCATTACCAGATCATACCCATCTTTCATCTAAGTGAATGCACAAGTAAGCTGTTTTGTTGCATGGTTTGGTAACCAGGTAAAGAATTGTGGCTGCTGAGACTGAATTAGAAATTTTATTCCTGTTTAGTCAAATTCTGTGGAAGTTCAACAAGAACATATTGTCTTGTTCACATTTTTATGAATGAACTTCAGGATACTCAGATTAGTAATGCATGTTCAATGTTGTAACAGGAATCTGTATGTATTTTCAGAAATGCATATTTATATGTAGAGATAGAAGATATGTATATGCATTTCTGTATGTAAATACATTAGAAAGAATTTTTGTGAGAAAATAATTGATGGAATTGGAGGTAACTAAATATAGATTTATATGCCTAATTTTAATCATCTAGCTTTTATCTGTCTTAATTTTTTATATAAGGCAAAATATACACATGGAATGCATTTTGATACATTTCTAATAGTTCTGTGGTAAATGTACTTAGATTAAAGTGGGGGCAGCAAAACCACTTTCCTCCTCTTTGTATAAAAACCAGGGTAGAATTATTGATACAAGTTTTAGATCAGTGGTAGACATAGTAAACAGCAGTCAGTCTCTTCATAGAGAAAATGAAAATGTTTGTTCAGCACTGAATTCCTACGTATTGTACGCAATTCACCTCTCAGAAAAATTAGAGTAGTTTTAAGGTTGTCAAGTATATTGACAACTTCAAGTTCAATATCCAAAGATGCGGCTAAATGATACAGTGAATACTTTAATGCTGAATGGAAGATCTGAACAAGGTCATGCATTGACCTGTCTTCCAGGACTGAAAGGAGTTTCTATTGGGCTGTATTTGAAGGTGAGATGGATTGACCTATGATGCTGATGATTATACTATTATTATGTGGAGTTCTTATTTTTTTTAAATGTTTGGTGTCAATGGTGGAACAAGCATATCTTGTATTAAATAGTTTCTAGTCTTTGAAGAGAGAGCAAATCAACAGGACTACATTTAAAGTTGCCAGTAATAGGTAAAGGTTGGTTAATAGTAGATAATTTCTAAAATGTGGCAAAAATCTACCCCAACTGCAAACTTCATATAGAAATGTTATAATGGTTAATATATAAAAATTACATGATTTATATGGTAATTTTATAATAACTGTTCATTGTCTAAATCAAAACCCCGCAAATATGTATAGTCATGTAACATGTTGGCAGTGTCAGCTGATTCTAAATAT
>VZTL01081957.1:0-36199 GCA_013400535.1 Scopus umbretta
ATTTTCTGTAAGAATGAGATACAGATTGTTTGTTAGGGCTGAGTTAGTAAGAGATATTTGTTGCTACAAATATAGTTTTACAGGGGAGAGCCCAAAAATTTTGTATTTCTCTGGGCACTTCTGAACATCCTTTCAAAGATCACAGCTAACTTACTAACCTCACAGGAGCTGTCCCGGAAAACTCCACCAAGGGACATGCTGCCAAAAGGCAGTCAAAAACACGACAGGATTATGCTCACTTTGGAACAGAAATGCTGACTATTGTTTACGGTTGCCAGGAGTTAACTGAACATGTTTAGGGGGCAAATTAAGTAAAAAAAACCCTGTAAATTGTTGGAAGCCTCATTACAGAAACCACTGTGGAAAGTACCATCAAGTCTTTAGAAAATAGCCATGAAATAGGAGAAATGCTTGAAAAAATGTGAAAAGCTGAGGCATAGTAAATAGCTCTTTTTAATAGACATGCTTCCAAAAATATATAAATAGTGACAGCAAGGAGCTGCAAAAAGGCAAGTGTGAAATAAATCTGGCTCATGTACAGCTCATTCTAAAAGAAAATTTGACAAACCCACATAAGCAACAGAAAACAATCCAGTTGACAGAGTGATTCTACACTGATGGCCAAAATTCTGGCACCTCCAAGCATAAAAACCTAGTGGGAGTCTGGAGATAAAAAATGCTGAATAAGAGAAGAATATGTGATTAAACCATTCTGTCATAGCACTACACATTCTCAGCTTTGAAATATGCAATGTTCTCTGTCCCAACCACGTGTAATCAGAAATAGACATAATGGCAACGACGTAATTCTTCTAGGAAGAAGCTGCTGAAATCATGTGCAACTCCTGCTCTAGCTCTATCTGGATGAAGCAAAATTAAACAAGACTATTTTAGTTAGAATATAGTAGGGAAAAAAAAAGATTTTAGGGAGGAAATGGGAAACAAATAAATATTGTAAGGAGAACATTACCCAACATGACCATCGGAAGACTCCATCAGATTTGACCACAAAGTCCTGCCGGAGTAACAGATATTCATTCTGCACCAGGTACATCATTCAGGAGCACTTCTGAGCACACTTCCTACAAGAGGAATCTTATGACCACAGATGACTGTATCTGTGTTTTTGACAACAAGCTACACAGTAATCATTTAATCGGTACTTTGTCAGTGAGTGGAAGATGAAGAAAAGAAGCTGGTCCTCTACTTAGTGGAGCGGACCCCTGAGGAGAGTGTAAACTAAGGATAATGTCCAGAAGGCCAAGCACTTCTTGCATCAGCCTTCAGTAAAAAGGTCAATGGTGAGCAGGTGGTAATGGAACTAATATCATCGACAGAGGAATACCATCTCAGCATTAGATAGAGGGAAGTATTTGTCCAGGTTGAATGTTTTCCAGTTAGCTGTCCCTCACCTCACCTCATTTAATGAAGCCATTTTAAAGCCATTAGTCCTGACAGCCATTGGCGCTGAAAAGTTGTGGAGAACTCTAATTAAGAATTGAAAAGGCAAATGTATTGCCTTTGTCTGAAAGAAAAAAAGAAAGGAATTATAGGCCCAATCAGCTTAACTTCAGTAAATGAAAAAATATGGGAACAAAACCCCATTTGTAAGCTCATAACTGAGAACAAGGAGATGAGTAACAGTCAACAAGGATCTGTCAAGAACAAATCATGTTAAACCAATCTAATTTCCTTCTTTTACCACCCAGGGCTTCTGAGGCAGAGAAGAAGCAGTTTATACCATATATCTTGGACTTAAATGAAGCTTTTGACACTGCTTTATATGACATTCTCATAAGAAAGCTAAGGACAAGCTAACCAAATGGGTACATACGATCTGGAAATTGTACTTGGAGGGTAGTTATCAAAACAGATGGATGTACTAACTGGGTTTCCTTTGTGATCTGTGCTGGATCTGGTACCAGTCAGTATTATACTCTTGACTTGACCAAGGGAAAAAGTTGTGCACATTGAATTTACAAATGATGTCATGCTGGGAGGGACTGCAAGGAAGCTGGAGGAAGTTTGGGTCAAAATTCAAAATAATCATGGAGAAATGGTCTGGAAAAGAAGAAAAAGGAAAAAAAAAGGAAGAGGAGGCAAATCAGAAAGACAAATAAATGGGGATCTATACGTGGGAATAATCAGCTGCACAAATCCAAGATGGGAAACATCTGGTGTGATAGCAGCTGCACAGAAGACGACTGCAAACTGAGTAAGAGTAAAAAATGTCCTGCTGCTGTGAAAACACCATGCTGGCATGAGTAAACAGGACTGTAACATGCGAGACATATAAAGTGCTCCTTCTGCTCTTGCCCTGAGCAGACAAGGCCTCAGCTGGAGCTCCCTGTAGCATCTCTGGCACCGCACTGTAAGGCACAGGCCAGCCCATTAGGAGAGCCCAGGGAGAGCAGGGGGAATCATTAGAGCTCCTGAAACTGCTCTGCAAGGACTGACGATGAAACACATCTAGAAAGGGATGGAAGTCTTTAAATATTTAAAGGCTGTTGCTAGAAGAAGGGAGGAATTGGTTCTTAGCATCTGTAGAGAAAGAAGCAGTGTGTTTGCATTCAGAAAGACAGTTCCAGGCTAATATTAGTAAAACATGTACCAGTAGGGGTCCTGAGGCACTGGAATAGACTGTGGAGTCCCCACCACCGAAAATCTTTAAGAACAGGATAAATAAAAAGCTGTTGTGAAGGACACCTGTGTTGTTAGCCTATGTTAGGTTTGAGGGATGATCTAGAGACCCTCTTTAGGTTCTTGCCAGCCCTGTTTTTCTACCATGTTTCTTCGCTTGTACAAAGAGATTTCAGTTGTCTGTAGTGGTCTATGCAGCACCGGGTATAGTAAATTCGAGGGATAAAGAAATTAAACCAATCCCTGCTTTTACATTATAAACCAAGAAGCCCCAAATTAAATACACTGAAAATGGAAATAGAGAAAGGATCTGCTTCAGTGAGAAAACTCTCACTGACTTGTATTGCCATTGGATTGAACCTGAAGAGAAGAGCCTGTGCTCTTTTCTTTGAGAATTGCTAATGAGTATGTTGAATAAAATATAAAATTACAAAGGAACTAAACTTGTCTGCAAAAATCTTCATCCAACCCTACGTAGGGTGTTGTCTGAGTTTTAGTTTACTCACCTAGATCTATCTATTGTCTTTTGCCCATTAAAAAAAATGACTCAATGTGTCCTCAGCTTTCACTCGCAAAAGATGACTTGTTGAAAAGGATAGGTTTGGCAAAAAAAGTCAAACTTCTGCCGTGGTTCACTTCTTCTTACCACTGACCTGTATTGTATTATGTCATATAATCAATCTGGTGTCTTGTGTCAGTACATGAGGAATTTGTTTTGTTTAACATAAGTGTGGCGTATTTTTTTCTATCGTTGTTGTTCCAAGATTTAGCATGTTACTGGCTAAATAATGTATATCCTACAGTTTAATATTTCAAGTTACAAATTTACAGTTGTAATAGCTGACATTCAATGGCAGTCTTTTTCATCTAGTTGCTGACATAAGACATTTCAGAATGATGTGTGGAATAGCAATATTCTCATCTAGTTACTCAGAAAAATAGATGCCTTGCTAATAACCACAAAACAGTTAAATCTTTAACCCTGCACTCACAGCTGAATGATCAAACTATGTATCTAGCATATATGATTCTCAGCTGATTGTAGTTACATGCTGATAATAAGCTTCTGAATATATGCATGTTAGAGTGCAGTAAACTATAGCAATTATGGAACTTGTAACAATTTCCATATCAGACCATACTAAGTTTAGTGCTCAGTTAGCAGTCTAAAACTTAGTCAAAGATGACACCTAAATTAGCGGTAAAGTATAGGCTGCTCCATGACTCCAACAATGGATAAATAGGCTCCTCTCACCCTATCTGCCATAAATCACTCATTTTAGGCAGCAATGATCCAATATCTGTCTGTCTGAGCAACAACTGCCTGCGTTACTGGGTATTAGAGCACTTTTAAAATACAGCCCTCAGTTAGAATGTAAATGAACCCAAGCAAACAGCAGCAACTCAGACCAGCAGACCACAGGCAAGACTTCTTTCATGGCCTGGCAGATTACAAGAAGTGACCTTTAGCACCTTCACCAAGGACAAAAGGCTTCATTTCAATTAGTATGGGTGGTGATCTCCTGTTGGAGTTATTAGATCAGACAGTTATCAGGTCAGACAGTTATTAGATCAGATAGAGTAACATTCATGTTACTCCTGAAAACATTCACTTTATATTTTGGGAATTAAATCAAAACTGTCATCTTTGACACCAAAGCAGGCATTTCTAAGAGGGAAATGGATGAATCCAAGTGTTGCACAAAAAAGTATCTTTTCCACCAAAATAAAATCTCACCAGAATTATTCTGGTCCACACGACAGGAAATGTTAAAAAGTCAACACAGAATTTTTCTTCTGAGACACAGATGGTGAGCATATCTAGTGGCAAATAACTAGGTGACCAGGATATTCACTGGAAAAAGAAAACACTAGCTTCAAAGTTGGGTCAAATCCCAAATCTTCTGCTATTTATAATCTTTCTCCATTTCTTGAACATTTCTGGAAAGACTTGTCTCTGTTTCGTTGCAGAACAAGAATATTTTTGAAATCTCAGAAAATTCCATAAAATGAGATTATTGTTGTCCATTCAGGTATCACAGCAGTCGTTACTTAAATATTTTTATCTGCCTAACAAAGACTTGCTTAGAACTGATTCCAAGTTATGACATGCTAATGGAAAGCTTTGTGTACAGCAGACACATTATTTGAGCACAGAGTTTCCCCTCCCTCCTCCATCAGCATTTTCTGACAGGCTCTACTGATCCCAGGACTTTAGAGAACTGCTGAGGTAATGCTTACACTGAAGTTCAGGAGAAGTTTTGGAACATCCTCTAGTTGAAAAAACCTAAACCCAAAACTTCATTCTTAGCAGGACAACTTAACTTGCAAAAGGAATTTTATTTTCAAGCCAGATCTTATTTCTGAGCCCTTCTTATGTTGGAGCTGCATTGAAACAAAAGAATAATCTCTTCAGAGTCAGTATGGTTTCCATTTGGTATTATCCCATGACTTGAGGCAATTCCATCACTGCTATAGCTCTGAAGTGGGTGAAGGAAAGATATTTTCCTCTGTTCCCAAAGGTAATCAGGGGTATAATGGAAAAGAGGGGGAGTGAAAGGCAGATAAAGACAGGATATTCTTTAGTTTTACAAAACTGATCAAGGGAAGCACTGTGTGAAAACTCATGGACAGGTCACAGACACAGTGGCCATGATAAAATGGCCTACCTTCTACTCTGGATACATATGGAATACATTGAACTTAAAAAAAAAATGTAAGCAACCTCTCTCTGGTTAATCTCTGAGTAAATCTACTGAACTGTAGCTCACAGCTGCTATGTTCCCTGACAGGAATGTATTTCTGCTTTTTTATATGCATTTCTACATGTGTTTCAAAGGTGTTTGAATTCAAAAACTTTCCTGGGTCTGATTTTGCACTCTCATTTACTCTTGTCCTGAAGAGGAAGGAAAATGTATCTATATATGTAGTTTCTGTTATATCTCATATTTCCAATCTTTCAATTTATAGAGTAAGAATAGATTGTAGTTTCTATTACATCTCACATTCCTAATCTTGCAATTTATAGATTAAGGATAGATTGTTTTGAAAGGAGATGAAGAAAAATTGTGCAAGTCAACAGGATACCTTTTAAAACACGGGTCTTTGACTGCAGCCAGCGGGTGAAGAAGACAGGAGTGAATATCAATACACTTTCTTAGAGAACACAGTAGGAACCAGAACAGAGGTTCCCAAACTTTTTTGGATTGCTATCAACCCTCAGAATTTCTTGCAGACCACCAGGCATCATTATCATCAAACTTTTAATTGAAAACACTATTAAAAACAGTGTTTAATATGGCTCTGTGGATTAGCTGTGAACCCTTTACCGTGGCCTCCTGGACCACCAGTGTTCTGCAGACCACGGTTTGGGAACCACTGAACCAGACTACACACATCGTACACCCCAACAAAACACTTCTGTGTCTGAAAGCAAAGTCAGTCCTCCTATTGCATGATGTACTCAAATAATATACAAGTCAGCTTAACCTTCTTGGTTACTTGAAGAACACAGCACCCTTTTATTTTTCTCTTACCTTAAGTTTCCTTTTTATTGCTTTGGAGAAACAAGTAAATTGTGCCAAAAAAACAGTTTTATTGTTTCTTGTAGGATCTTTCTCGTATCTGGCAGTTGGTGCAACCTTTCAGGAAGCTATCTATGAAAATAAGAAATATAAAACATAAAACCCCCCACACTGTGCACTGGTCATTCCAGAATAGTTATGATATCTGTGAATCCTAAAACAAAAAAGCTTCTAAGCTTTTTGTTTTTTTTTCTCCTCTGGAAAATTTGTTCTTTTTTTTTTCCTTCCCAAATCCATTAATGATGTTAAAGCTGTGTGTGTGGCCATTAAAGTATTTCAGCAGCTTTCTGCAAATTCTTTACAGTTATTCTTTGGCTGTGGTATTACAAGATTGTCTGTTTATCACCAGATAAACACACAGAGGGAAATGACAATAACTCTGAGAAGGGAACTTGTAGGGAAATGTTATAAATATGAACAGTAAACCACCAAACATCCAGTCCTTACATTAAGTCAGTGACAGAGTGCAGTTTCATGTGAGAGCCGGAGTGGGCTGTAGCATCCATTTTGATCGTTCTGCCTCTTATGCGGCATGCACATAAGCAAGGAGCACAGGCAACTTAGCCAGCCAGTGTCTAGCAAAGAAAGGGGGGTTTATGTGCCTCTCATCATGTCCTTAATATCAACAGCTGTAACATGGAATTGGGAATGAAGAACCTTGGCAACTAGTGGCATCATAGAAAAAAAAAAACTTTTTTCTAAAAAGACTTTTTTTCTAAACAAGACTGTGCTTCCATGATAGTATCTCACTTGTTTTGGAGAGGAAATAATGCTGCCACAGCACTTCCATACCCCCTATATGCTCAATAGCCAAGGTAGAGCAGAGGTTTGAGTCAGAGTGGGAGTGGAAAAAGGTCGTTACAGCAAAACTAATATGCAAGAGAAGTCAGCAAGGGAAAGGGGTAGCCTCTACTTTACCTTGAAAGAAAATAAAACCCACCCAGCTCTTGTCTCTATAGGCCTCTCTTGCAATACTTTACACTCAGCATCATTAATGGGCGCTACCGGAGCATTTATGAAGGTGCATGAATGATCTTTCCCATTTGGTGTCCTGGCCCTCTCACACATCTGAAAGGGTCTGGTATTTCTTACGCTGCCTGAACACTTTTCTTTTTCCATGCAGTGCCTACAGCTAGAGGTAACTATCATTTTCCAGTGAGCATTGCCACCAGTAACTCGATTATTCATCTGATATAAATAAATTTCAACTTGCAAACCTGACTAGAGAGTGTTAAAACAAATTGTGTTGCCTCTCCTCACCACTGTCCAGACTCATTGCCAAACTCCCCTCTGGTGAAGGGGGTTAGGTGCGACTGTCATATGGCTGGTGCTTACCTGGGGTGGTATGCCCCAGTTGAGCCAAGTATTTTAAATATGTATGTAATTCTGTAAGAACGAAAATTACCCACCAGAAGTAATGCCCTCCTCACACTGCTGCCTGACACTGTTGCTGTAGATAATGTGTGTACTTTCTTTAGTAAGTGCTGCCTTTCTGCCATCCCATCAGCTTTTGGCTTCTCTCCACAGGAAGCAGGGAAGCTGCGTTCACCTATGCCATTACTGCTGCCGGGGTTGCACACGCTGTCACGGCCGCCTGCAGCCAGGGCAACCTCAGCAATTGTGGCTGTGACCGAGAGAAACAGGGCTACTACAACCAGGAGGAGGGCTGGAAGTGGGGAGGCTGCTCTGCGGATATCAGATACGGCATTGAGTTCTCCCGGAGGTTTGTTGATGCCCGAGAAATCAAAAAGAATGCACGGAGGCTGATGAACTTGCACAACAATGAGGCTGGAAGAAAGGTATTCCAGAAAGGACGAGGGATGGGGCAACACGTGCGCTAGAGGATGGGGGGAGGCTGGCTTGGTGGCAGGAGGCATTCCCTGAGAACTTACCCCTCTTTCACCTGTTATCCCCACCCACATCAAGTTACCTGATGGCATCTAATGTTTACATTTTGTTGCTGTTTCTTTTTATCCGTGGCCATGTATTATAGATGCTCCTCTAAATGTTTCTGCTTCCTAAGCCTTCTTTCCAGTCCCAATGATAACAGAGAGGACATTGCTGGAGCTGTTTGGCATGACAATAAATCTTTGCTTTTCATCTCCTTTGCAAAAATCTAGCAAGAGACGTTGGGGGTTGTGATGGGACAGGACTGAGTTTCTGCATTGCTGAACTCCCACAGCACTTGCAGCTATTTATTCCATCCAAACCCAAAACACTTCTTTGACCACAGCTCTAATGAAATACACACTTCATAACAAACGCACAACTGTCTATGTTTCTCACTGGCGGGTTCCAGATGGCTGCATAAGTGTCACTTTGGAAGAAGAAACAGTTTCATGGCTACAACCATGACTGAGTTGTTTGCAATGGAAACAATAAACATCATGGAGCTATGCCGATTTATGTCTGCTGAATAACAATCCTCATAGCTCTCAAAGCTTGCCATTTTAAAAGTATAATTTCTGCATTTTATATATATATATTATAAATATAGGTATATAATATATACCTACCTCAGAAGAGATATTACTATACCCTTCAAAGTGTTTTCCCCCAGGGAAAAATTGCTGCTTCTACCCTCCAGTGTTGTAAGAGACTCTAATAATCCACTCCTCCACACCTAGCCCCCAAAGTTAGACTGAAATTTTCTCCTCTAAAACAGAGTGTGCTTTCAGTCCTACATCAAGCACTAGCTGCTGAGGTGGGCAGAGGTGGCTGAATTGGTGGTGACAGAAGCAGTACAATTATCTCATTGCCTTTATTTTGGAGACTGTGTATTAACACCCAGTCCATGCAAGGAAACCTCCTGAGGATTGCAGTTGGTTGTGCACTGAAACTGAAGGTGGCGTATGGGCAGTTATTCACTGGGATGAAAGTATTATATAAATTCAACATGGTGAAAGAGACCAGTTATGGGGCATAATCTCAAGTGTAAAGACAGGATTGATACTCGATTGATGCTCGATACTGAGGTCTCAAGACGTGAAGGAGGCAGCTGACTGAAGAGCCAGACAGAAAAAAGCATCCTTAAGAGGGCCACAATCTTTTTTTCCAAAACTTGATCTGTTTATGGGGTAAGAACACCTCATACAGCTGTATTGCATCTTGGAAGACCAGCTCCAGGTCTGATCACTTCTTTTAGTCTGGACATTTCACCTTGGCATCATGCACTGCATTTGGATGCAAAATAAGATGGAAGTCGCATATTAAACTTGCAATGGAGCATTTATTACTGCTAGAAGCATTATGATCCCTGCTTAAACTGGCAACCCACTGTGCTGAGCACTGTGCCACCCCATGGAGGTGCTGATGCATGTCATGAACATGTAACAGTCTAGATTTGCAAGAGGGACAAAAGAGCAAAAGCAGATGCATAGATGGAGAATGGTGAAGTCCCTTGCCCACAGAAAGAAGGTGGCTCAGTATCTGAGCCAGGCACTGATCCCAGTTCTAAATATAGACCACATTGCTGATTCTTTTTAGCAAATTCTATTTTTACTCTTCATCAGAACTTCATAAGCAGGGGGACATAAGCAAACTGAGGAAGTGTCTGTTTTTACAGATATTTTATGGTAGTAGCATTCATGTAAATGCATTTCTTTTAACATTTCAATTTTTTGCAAGTGTTCTTGCAAAACCAAATGATAACACTCACTTTCGTTTTTGAGACAGGGATTAAAAGGTTTGTAAATACTGACAACATAGGGTTTTTTTTTTTCTCAAATACTTTTTTTTATAAATACTATTTTGGAATTTACCCACTTTTTTGTGGTTGGCAGTTTTCAGTAGTTATTTGTACCCATATATTTTCATTGTAGTCATTAATGCATCATATTCGTTTCAAAAGCTAAGAATGAAAGGATTTTGTGCAGCTTTTTGGTTTTGTTTTTAAGTACAATCCATCAAATCCCAAGGAATGTGCTCATATAAAAGATGGTTTGGGGGTCATGTTTAGAAATAATGTCGGTGTTCTGTCATACATTCCCATGAAATGAATACGCAAAGTTGTACATTATATAATACTTAGTGATTCTGGTTCACCTGAGATTATCTGCTATTTGTACAAAATTAGACATTTGGAACATGAGATTGACTGAAACTTAAGGTTAAAACAAAACTCTGGAAACAAAAATATATATTCTTTGTTTTCTGGGTTGGACCTTTAAGAAAGCAGCCACAGAGTTTTGTGTAATTTCAACGTGAAATCACAAATCCCTTCTGAGAATCCAGGCAAACTGGAAATCTGACCTACAGCCACCTGAAAATGGGAAGTTTTGGGGATCCTGCGTAAACTGGGATTGTGAGCCTGAAACCAGGAAATTTTGCTTATGTGTGCCTGTCATTCTGACATACTCCACATGGTCCTTAGTCATACTCAAGTCAGCAATACTGCATTTATGTCTGGACACTTGCTGAATCACAGCACTGGAGCTCCATCTTCCTCCTTTCCCCTTCCAAAATCTCACAACACAACTGGGAAAAGCTCGTACCTCTCTAAGACTGTCAGTACCATCCTGCTGATCTGCATGAGACTTGTCTTAAAATTTGCAGACAGTTTGGAGCCAAACTTCTGGTTCATGACTGTTATTATTAAGGACCAAAGTAAGGATTTTTTTTCTCTTGTTATCAATAGGAATAAAAGGTAAGAAGGAGACCACAGGCAACTCAGCTTATTTTTTAATCTTTTGTTGCTTCAGAAGTTCCCAAATAATCTTTTCAACCTTAGGGTGGGAATGCCAAGACAGTAAAGGAAATATAAGCTTTTGTAGCTTCCTACAGAGTTTCTGCCAACTGTTAAAATATTTCTTAGTTACAGTTCAGTCTTATCAAAACTGGTATAGGAAAAAAAATCCAATGACTTGATTATATGAACATTGGTCCATTTCCCAAGGTCTTATATTTCACAGCACTTTCACTATTAACCCCCTCCCTATTTACATCTATAATGGTAAGGCTCACAGGCCTTACTCAGTCCTGGCTTAGTTCATACCAAATTGGCTTTTTAAGCTAGATAAGAACAACAATATTTAGCAAATAAATCTGCTCTCTTCATAAATCTGCTCTCTTCATTTTAGTCTTCTCTTTAAATCCCAGAGCCTCCTAATACAGAAACATGAGGAAAAAAGGATACAAAGAGCTCCCAACCCCACTTACAGTTATTTCCAACTTCAACTTGAAGTCAGTGGGAGGCCCCTGATGACCTCACTAGACCTCTACCAGGTGCCCAGAAGGTCATTGTTAGGATCATTATGCAGGAAAGTTTTGCCCCCAGAGCAATTATTTGGATGCTCTCTTATACCATCACATGGAATTTTTCATGCCCCGGGGCAGGGATTTTGCCCATCCTCAGTCTCTCCCAGCACTTGTCCCAGACATGCCCGGGAGTCAGAGGCATTTGTAACTATAGCAGTGACTATAATGTTTTACTCTCGTAGGGATGTTCTCAAAAGCTGGACTGCTGGTATTTCAATGTTGTTAAAAATAGAGTCCCGAGGAATTTCTCTCTGAGGAAAAAACAGCGTGCTGTATAAATAATTGCACAAACTTTGCAAACAAATGGGGGGAAGTAGTTCTGGGGGCTCTTTAACTTGAGTCTGGGGATGAGATGCTTAGCACAACACTCTGATGAAGTACCTCCTTGAAAACAGATGATATTTAGGCTTTTCAGGGAATTTCTGATGACTCTGGAAAGAATGAAGCCCCTAATTGCCCTGCATTGCATCCCCTAATTGTTCTGTATTGCATTTCTAATTATTTCAGCTAATGGCAAATTTGTGAGGTTTCTAGTAAATTTGTAATGAATAGCACCAGTAACAAAATAATAAACTTGCCATCGGTGCCATTTGGAAGAAATAAATGCTTAGCAATTCCTGGTGACATGAGATGCTGCTGATGGAAGATTTATGCTTTGTGGCAAAACAGCACCATGCTGTGTAAAAGAGCGAAGTAGCTAACTTCACCATCAGTTTTTAAATGGCCGCTATGATTCAGGATTGAAAGTACAAGCGTGGTAAATGAAAACAAGCCCCCAAAGGAAGACTAGTGTACGTCTAACGCAAATGTTACTGAAAGAATGGCTTGTTGCAAATCTGACTGATTACAGAGAGATCTGTGGGCAAAACTTTGATAGAGCAATGAAAAATTAAATACCAACAAAACCAAGTATGCTTTGATGCTGTTTTATGAGACAGCTTTCTACCATGTATTTTTAGAAACAAGTATCTTTATTCTGGGATAAATGAACTTAGAAAGAGTAACAGCTGGGAATGCACACCATTAATCTTAACTTTTTGTTGAAAGCTTCAAAACAATGACCAGCTCTCATGGGGAATCTCAATTATAAAAATGGTTTTTCCTGTTTGTTTGTTTTTAAGGGGGTAGCTAAAAGAACAAGCTGACAAATTGGTAGCAGATCACAGCTTTTACCAAAAAGAAGAAAAGAAATGTTTCTAACAGTTTATCAATCAATTAGCCTCTTATGATAGACAATGACTGTGGTTATGCAGAGAAAAAGCTGGCCTATTTCTTTCCCTTCCAGAAACACACCCATCACACTGACTGCCAGCAGCTCAGCCTGGTACCATCCCAATATTTATTCCTTTGTAACGCTGAGTTTTTTTTTTTGAATGCCTGGAAGATGACAACATCTTATTTTACATTTGAAACAATAAGAGTGTGGGGACAAAAAAAAAAAAAATTGAGACTCTCTTTAGAAGAGATTATTCAATTACTTGGGACAACATTTCCATGTAAGCCATGGCTCATTCTCACAGTTTCTGGCGCCACAGGACTGTGGTACTGGGAAGGGTTTTTTTGCTGACATGCTCTGGCGGTAGAACAGCTAATGAGGTGATTGGTTGGTCACCGTTCACATTAGAGAGAGATATATATATACACACACACATACACACACATATATATGTAGGGTATGTGCACATAATTACGTAGAATTATACGTATTTATGTGTGGTTGGTTTGTGCATAAAATAGGTAAGAAAGTGTTAGCTCACTTCACCCCACATTTAATATTTAAATTAATAAGTTCACTTCTGCAAGATGCAGAGCATGCCCTAATATGTTGCAAACTGCCCTCATTGTCACCTAACAGAACATAAAATTAGAAGCAATCCCTAGAAGAAGACTCTGGATTAAATACTCCAAAATTGCAGTGGAGGCTGAATCCCGGTTTCAAAACTGAAAGCCAACTAATTTTATGCTCCTATAAGCCTAAAATATTCATCAAAATGTGACTTTGTTTCCTAAGTCATTTCAGCGATTTAAAGAATGTGACTTTCCAGGTTTTACAGCCCTGAGTCCATCATTTGCTGAAAGTTTCTTTCTCTAAAAGAGACAAACTATTTCACTGCACATCCCTTGTGAGAACAGTCATGAAAGAAAAGCTTTCGATAGTTGTGCTTCATGGTATACTTTCCACTTTCCCGTTTAAATTGATTTGCAGACAGATATAAATCCAATTTCAAAACGTTTGGTGTTACAGCTTGGGTGGGTTGGATGGATAACTAATGCTTATCCATATGTCCTGAATATGCAAGCTTTGGCTCAAAATCTCATGAGGATAGTTCTCCTGCTTCCAGTTGGGCTGGATTTACTAGCCTATTTTTTTCTTCCAGAAACACACCCTTAACATTGACTGCCAGAAGCTACATCTGGTACTATCCTACTTTTTGAACATTTTGCTTTAAAATTAGAGGGGGGCAATAGCCAAATATTTTAGGACTTGCTAAATGGCTTTATTCTAGAAATGCACATACCCATGCACACCATGCAATGTATGCAAGAGAGATATCATCCATCTAGTAAAATATTACTGTACCCCCTCAAACCTGACATCTCTATATTGCCTGACAGAATAAAAACAGCAATGAAATATTTTTAACCCTTTAAGATGATATCTAAATTTCCACCTTCATGCTTTACAGCAAATTCCATAGAAATTAGAGTGAAATGATTTAAAGGCTGCTTCTCAAGATTTTTGCTTTTTGCAGCATTTCACTGTAAAAATAAAATTCAGAAAGTTTTAACCAATTGCAGAAGTTTATTACTCAGACCTAGAAGTTACTTTCTCTTCTTCTAGAAGGTAGGGAAGAGACCATCATAATAGTAGGGACTTTCAGCTGATGGGCAGCAGGTCTCAAAATCCCAGGCTTATTTTCCTGCTAGCCAAGAGGAGAACTTAGGTAAAGAGAGCAGTGGGCCTTCTTCAGTTTTTTTAATGCATTCAGTGGGAATACTATGGGATTGGGTGCCTTACCTAGGGAGGCTTGTGAAGGGTAGGGGGAGGCGACCTCTCTGTATACCAGAGGGTCCCCAGTGCTGCTGAGCTCTAGCCAGTGCCAGGGAAAAGTCATCTTGCACTGTGGCTGGATACTGACCCTGCTGCAAAGCAGAGGCTCCCTGCTCCCATCAAAATAAACAATAAGAAAAACAGGGATGCAACAAGAGAGGAAGTAAGCATAGTAATTCAGTTCCTCATATCCCATCCCACAGAGTATAAATACTGGTTCGAAGTTTGATGGAGCAGCCTCACAGAGGAGCAGGAAGAAAAATAAGCAGCTGAAGAACCCATATTCCTCTCCTGCTGTCTCTATGTCTTCTTTTGACAGGGCTGGGCACAACCCAAGGAGATATGACATGAACTGCTCAATTTTGGATTCTATGATCTACTATTAATGAAGAATATTTTCAGGATATTTGTATTAGACATTTATATTACACCCTACTAATGTTAGTAACGCCCCTGGCTATCTGACTTAAAAAGCCAAACCCAAATGAACCCAAATTTGTTTCCCAGATGGGTCCATGAGATCAACATTTTGTCAGCAGTGGTGGACTCCAGGTTGCACTGAGACTAAAGTTAGGCAGTGCTCACCCACCATTGGCTTGCGTGGCTGCAGCCACATCAGAGGTGGCAACATCTTATGACCAGGATTCATCTCTTTTGGTACCAGTATTACCCAAAACAAAAGTTGATCACTTGCATATTTGATGGGGGAAAACTCCTAAAGTCTTCTATTTCTTCTTGATACTGCAGTCAAAAAGTAATATGGATTTTGTTACATTCAACATCTGGTCCAAAAATGTGCATTTCCACCAAGGAAAACACAAACCAGAAAAGGCAAGCCAAAACAAACACACACAAAATGTTACTATTGTTTTTACATATTTTATCCAGATAGGATTTTTAATATGTACAGAAACTGTATCTGATGTTATGCAGTTGGGTCTAGATATGGAACTTCAGAAAATGAATTTCTTTTAATGTGTATCATTTTCTTTTATTTCAGTCTTCACAAGTCTTTTTCTACTTAACTGGCAGTGGACAACCCTCAAATTGCATTTTCAGTGTATGATTTATATAGGTATAAAAATATGTGGGATAAGAAAGCTTTAACATTATATTTCACAATTCATTTAACAAAGTAGCAGTAGTTCGAAAATTTTACTTGGCAAAATGATACTGGGGAGGGAGTGGGCCTGTATGTGGAAAAGGGACCTAAGGAATGTTCCTACGATTAGTCTGAGGCAGCACAGTCCAATGATGGGAATTTGCTCTGGGAGGTAGATCTTGCTGTAAACCATTCAAGATTAGATACGAGGCACCAACATATGA
Source organism: Scopus umbretta (assembly GCA_013400535.1). Classification (NCBI taxonomy): domain Eukaryota; kingdom Metazoa; phylum Chordata; class Aves; order Pelecaniformes; family Scopidae; genus Scopus; species Scopus umbretta. Next base: position 15,859 of record VZTL01081957.1, read on the forward strand.
CAAATGAAACTGCGGAGAGAATGGGTCGTACAACTTAATGATTTTCAATCTTCAATCAGCCACTCCTTGGCATAATGTATTAGATTTGAGTAAATAAGTACCTGTAAGGCTCAGGGTCAAAGCTTTGATGGGAATTTTGCTGAGGAATACTGAGCTGGAGGGACATGCAGGAAGAAAAACATTAGTTGCTCTTCACACAGAGCACTGAGCGAACAGGGTCAAATCCTGCCACCTTTGCCAGGTCCAGTGGTACCTTGCTGGCAAGTGGAAAGCTGCTCGAGATACCATGCAGCAAGGTCTGCCTTGCTGTCTACATGGTAAGCTGCATAGCAGCAGCACCAGGGCATGCGTGGGAACCTCTGCACGGCACCTCATGGGTCTTTACAGACATACCTCTGGAAAAGCTGGAGCCTGCTGGCTTGCCAGCAAAGAGGAATGCTCTGCAGCATCTGGGTGGAAAAAAGGGAAAGAAGTCTTGCTTAGAATCTGCTTAGTTTGGGCCTTGTATTCCCTGACCTCCAAGTTTTTGGGCACAATTCTATACCCACAGCTGACTGTGGGCACACAAATTATAGCATTCAGGAATTTAACTACCTGATGATTGGGCCTGTGCTCAGTGTTGTAACCCCAAGCATTCCACATTCATGAGAGAAGCCTCCAAAAAAAAAAAAAAAAACCTGCGAGATTGGCTTCAGGATCATGAATTAATACTTTCTGAAACTTCTGCTTTTTTGAGCCTGCATGGCTTGCATTTGCAAGTTCTTCCACCATCATAAGCAGTGGGAACCTTTGAAAAAAATATAGCAGTGAAATCAGATTTCTGTACAGCAAAACGACTCATGAAATTGGATCTTCAGAAAGACAACAACAACAAAAAAGAAATCAAAACTTAGGATAAAGTTGCTGGAGATTGTACTACAGAGGGTGCCAGGCAGTGCTGTATATAAATGGCAGCTTCTCAACCAAATGCACGCACACAGGCAAACATATATATACACACACACATATCCATATATAAATGTACATATACAAATGTATCACCTAGGACACCAGAATGGGTGATATCTTTGTCTTTCAGGAACAATGACACTTTCTGTTGTTAGCAGGGAAGCACATCAATGACAGAGACAGAGTGTCCAGAGTGTTGAGCCCACACAAGAATAAGGAGCCTCACAAGCTTCACCTCCTCCCACTCTGAGCAAGTTACTGACGTGAGCTTTTTGACCCAAACCCAGACATCACAAATGTGTGCAGAACCTGAAAAATGGTGTACTAAAGCACAAGCCCGCTCTTCACCATGATTTACTACTTAGGGAGAAGAGGAGCAGATCCATCCCATTGATAATGCTTTCCTGGAAGTCCTTAGATCCTATAGTGCTTTGTGGTGAAGGTGTAGAGAAGGTTGTCTCCCTCCACCTTTTGTCATGGATTTTGCTGCAATACTTGTGGCTGCAACTTTATCATGATCAGTGGTTGAAAGAAAGAGCTGTAGAAACAGGATAGTTGAAAAAAAAATGTATTTCACCAGTACCAAACAAAACTGATAAGCAATTTATGCATATATATGTATGTGTGTATGTATACAGATATGTTTATATGTATTTATACATGCACATCTAAAATTGATAGGTTATTTTAACCCAGATTTATGGAACAGGATTGGAATCTTGTTTGGGGGTCTTTGAAAAATCACATCCTTCTGCACAAGTGTGCAGTAGAGACAGACGAATCCTGAAAGACCCTGGAGTACTTCACAAGGCATCCCTCTCCTCACTGCTACTGAATTGCAGCTGCCAGAGCAGAAGGCACCAAGTTTTCCAGATTCTTTTTTTTTTCTGTAGGGAAGACAGGAAGGTGATACAGTTTGTTGGAGAGCAGTGGCCTTTCCACTGTCCACAAAAAGCAGCTCATCATAGCCTTGCTGATTTTCTATGAGAGTAGTTGCAGCTATAGTAGCTTCTTCCCTCATCCAGTAAACTTTCCTGGAAATCACCTTTTCTGCTCCTGAAAGGCTGACTTGACCTTGACCTGGGAAAAGCCTGTGGTTCCAGAGGGTCTAAGGTATTTTTGAATAGGATGCTCAGCTATCTTGTACTTGCTACAGTATGTTGGCAAGGAGAATCAAAAACAAATATTCTCTTTAATATTGAAACCCCAGAAATTTGGGAAAAAACAAAACATACAATTTAAGTGAAACTCGAACAACTCAGGAGGGTGCCCTCTATTTGCAGGGATAACCAGATCTGTACAGCTTTTATTTTAAGGCCAGTTTCTTAAGCAGTAAGCATTTTTTACTTCCCTTCTACTTCATTATGCCATTGTACTCAGATTTCGGCCCTTTTATCCTTTGCCCATTTCAGTCATGTTCTGGGATCTGCAATGAAACCACTACAGGAGATGGTCTGCAGCATCAGTAATGCTTTAAGACAAGCTCGGTAGCTCATATTTCTTTGTTAGCATCCCATTGCGAAGGGGAAAGATCAGTTTGCTTTGTTCTTAGGTCCTGATTTTCATAAGCTAATGATGACTGTGGGTGCAATTGTGGTCAGGCTTAAGTGGTAGCGTGAGGGCAGAAAAACAGAGAGGCGCTTCCGTGAGGCTGGTTTCCCCTCTGCCGTGCACATGAAGCGGGCGGGCATCTGCTTGACTTCCCCCGGGCATACAACCCTGCCCGGGAAAGGAGGGATGTGCCAGCCATGGCATGGCTTGGCTGCAGCAGAGGCAGGAGGTTGGGAGCGGAGCATGAGCCTGAGCACCCGCCAGTTTGTGTCCCTTGTAGGGACTATCTGATGCTGGATTAACCTCCTCCAGGTTAGCCTCCTCTAGCAATAGCAATAATAAATACTCCACTTCTCTTTGGTTCACAGCTTAGCAGGACCCTTCCGTGGATTTTAGTTCCTCTAACGTTGCAAAATCATTGCCCTGGTGCAAAAGATGTATTTGTGGCTGAACATTTGCTTGATACTTGGGCTAGATACTGCAAGGAGTGCTGCTTTTAAAGGGCATGGTGTGCTCTGTAGAATAGTTAATAGGTATGCTGGTATTACCACTGCTGGTACAGGCAAAAGTTTTAATTATGTAGTGAACAGGAATGCTTATTCAGCCTCACAGTCTATATTGTTCTGTGATATTAAAGCTGGTCAATATTTTTTAAACATTCTTTGAACATTACTTAAAGCCATTAAGATTAAATATTCTGAATCTTAAAACACTTTTTTCTTTTCCATTTTCAAAATGAAAACAGTTTGAAAAACTTCTTTTAAGTCGCTGGAGTCCCATGAATTACTCAGGCTCTAAAGACAAGTATTCTGAAATATCAGGAATTATTCTCCAATAGTTGGAAACAGAATGCAAATATTTTCTAATAAAATGCCAAAATGCTGTGTTTCTGACCAAGCACCATGTAAACTAAAACATGTTACAAACATTCTGGTGCGAGGTGAGAAGATTTATGAGCATGCATTTGAAAAATTTCAACCAGCAGTGATGAATATTCATATGAACTAAACAGACTGAGATTTATGAAAGCTTGCAATACACTTTTCCTGCACTAACAATATGCAAATATCTACACACATAGGTCCTCGAAGAGAGAATGAAATTGGAGTGCAAGTGCCATGGAGTTTCAGGTTCCTGTACAACTAAGACCTGCTGGACCACGCTTCCTAAATTCAGAGAGATTGGATATATTTTGAAAGAGAAATACAATGCTGCAGTGCAGGTGGAGGTGGTACGAGCCAGTAGACTAAGACAGCCAACCTTCCTGAAGATCAAGCAGATTAAGAGTTACCAGAAACCCATGGAAACGGATTTAGTGTATATCGAAAAGTCACCCAACTACTGTGAGGAAGATGCTTCCACGGGGAGCGTCGGTACCCAGGGACGACTCTGCAACCGTACCTCTCCCAATGCGGATGGGTGCGACATGATGTGCTGTGGAAGAGGGTACAACACGCACCAGTACACCAAGGTGTGGCAATGTAATTGCAAATTCCACTGGTGCTGCTTTGTGAAGTGCAACACGTGTAGCGAGCGGACAGAGGTGTTCACCTGCAAATAACGTCATCACGTGCAAACGAACAGAACAAATCACCACAAGTGAAGAAAGTGGAGTACAACAAACGATGACAGCATCATTTTGCACATCTAATTTTCTTTGGGAAAAAAAAAACAAACCACAAACACCATGACAACAACCAATCCCTCCCCACTACTTACACTTCTAAGGATGGTGCATTTTGGCTGGCTGGCTGTTGTAACTGCTTTGGAAACAAGGGCAACAGGATTAAGGTGATGTTGACAACCACATCATAGTTTCTCTCTCTCTCTTTTTTTTTTTTTTTTTTTTTTTTTTCCTAAACTACAATCTGGGTGTTGTAGAGTTCTCTTAGTAAGTGTTTTAAGTTATACATATCAGAGAAGGTGATTGCATTGCAGCTCTCATGAAATTTAAAAGAAAAAGACACTTTCTCTTATTTTACAACAAGAAAACCACCGAGCCCTGTGCAAATAAAGACTTTTTTTTAAGGAAAAGAAATCTTCACTGACTAGAACACAGCAGTCTTGCTGCAAAACCCTAAATTTCTAAGAAAGCAGGTAGAGAGAAAACAACTGGTAGGGAGACAAAATCTATGGCGGAAATACTCCACTATCAGTTTGGGAAAAAATAACGTTCACAAAATTACATCAGCTGCCAGTGACACTGGAACTCTTTGAATGAACATTAAAAATAATTATTTATGTTTTTAATAGTATCAAAAAATTCTAAGCACTAACGGGTAGCTATGTCTTAATTCTGTACTAAATGTAAACTTATTGGAACTCTGACTTTATGATTTTTGTATTTGGTTCTCCCTAAGTTCTTCGATGCTACTGATCTGTTGTCACTCCACTATTAGAGAGTTCAATTACTGTAGGCCTTAAGCAATTACCAGAACTGAGCAAAAATATCACATGGAACTGTGGTTACAAATGCTTGATAAAGACTTTTCCTGCTTGCCTCCTGAATAAGAACGACTCTTTTTAGACTCAGGCTTGAGGCGTGGAGCACCTGCCCTCAGCTCCTCGTAGGGAGTTTTAGGATACAAAGACATGCTTTGACAAATATCTAAGGTTTTGCTTTGCCATCAAATGCAGTGGCAGGATCTTACAAGCATTGGGTTTTGCCTTTAATGGTTGAAAGTTAATATTACCAATATTTTTAAATAACTTATGCTCAGTATGAACTGAGAAGTTGTTAATAAAAATATGGTAGCTGAGCTCTAGGTTGCTGCAACCTGTGAGCTGTGGTGGCTTCATGAGCATAAGAGCTAAAATTTGGGTTAGTCTGTGTTGTCATTATTCTAAGGTTGGCAAGAACGTACCCCCTGATCAATAGATGAATGTTAAGAAAGACACTGACTTTTTACACCAGCACTCAATTATAGTTCACACTCCTTTTCCCTACATGAGATTAAAAAAAAAAATCCTCAGACATTTTACTACTGTAAAATCTAGTGTTTTTAACCCCAAGAGCCAGATATGCCCACTGACGAAAATGTTTGCTTGCAGCAAGGGTCCCTGCCTGATTTTCTGAAAACTCAGATTAAAAATTTCCTAATGTCTGCATTTCTGCATTTCTAGCTTTTGTTTCATTTTATCACTTTTATTGAGGGGCTGCACAGCCATAAGCCCTCCCCACCTGACAAGGGAGCACTTGCCACACCACACGGTGCTCTTAGCGCAAGGGGCTGGTAGAGCTACTGCTCCCCCAGCTCCCTTGCTGGACACGTGAATGAGCCAGGATTACCTCCATAATTTATGGATCTGTATTATCAAAAGTAACTCATCACCTGGGGACCTTCCTTCGAGCACTCATGAGGACCTGCCCTTCTGACCCCAAGCACTTACACTCTGAAAATCGGACCCCATTGATGAGTCTCTCACAGAGCAATCGAAAATTGAAGAGTTCATTATTTTCACTGTTACTGTTTCTAAATACCTGCCTTGGTGTGAAAGAGTGCAACTCCACAGAAGTCAACAGGGCCCCCCAAAATGCTAGAGTCACTCCGTAGAATTTAAAGTCCCTTTGATTCATGGGTATTACTGAATAATAGTGATATACTGTATTTTCACTACATTCTTGACAGGAAGCAAATAAAGCTCCCAAGCACAGTAATGCACAGTCTTATGGTACTAGATACTGTAAATATATTAGAATAGTATTTGTTAAGTACAATTGAGGAATCCAATTAAGTTATATTATTGTATATCGTTTAAATGTCTATAGAGTATTTTAAATTATTGTGAACTACACTGCGTTAAAAAAGAAAAAAAAGGTTATATATTATAACACCAACCACTCTGAAAAGTGGACCAAAGTGACACTTTCTCTTTTTTTTTTTTACATACCCCTATTTCAAATAGCTCTGTCAGCTACTGTAACACCATTGTAATGGTCCTATGATCGGATTAGTTGTCTAGATATAAGGTTTCAAAGCATCCTATTAAAGCTTTGCTCATGTGGGGGTGCAACATTCAGAAAGGTACTGTACGGCACAAAGCAGGGGCTGACCACAAAAATACATGGACTTTGAACTACGTCCCAATGAAAAGCAGTTTTGGTCAGAAAACACCATTACCACTAATGTACTGAAACATCCCCCCAAAACGGCAACCTTTTAACGAAGGTGTCTATCAACAGAAGTGGATTACACACAACTTTCATTTTAAAAAATGTAGTTTGATGTCAAAAGAACTGTGACAATAGAGGTTTGAATGCGACCAGCTACACAACGTGGTTTAACCATACCTTAGCCATGATAAAAATCAACATACTGTATGTTATTAAAGAATTTAAGAGCAAAGATCAATTTGTTTACTATGTTAATGTTTTATGGCAAGCAGAAGACAAAAGATGAAATGTGTTTCCATTAAAACTTAATTTTTTCCCCTTCTAGTTCCCTTTCTTTTTGTTTGTTATTTATTTAGAAAAAAGAAAGAGGGCAACAAGGATTTATGCGAAGGGCATTTGTGTACAGGCTTCTCTGGATGAGAAACGATAGGCAAATTCAAGTCCAAAGCAGTTTTTGTGTTTTGTGAGAAACAGTAATGACTGCCTGTGTTTGGTATCAAAGTCCAAAGTCATCCACCTACAGCAGCAGTACAGAGAAACTGGCACTAGCACCAACCTTGCTACTACCAGAGGCTTCAGGTGGTTCAAATGAGGAGGAAATAAGTATTTTGTGATAGAAATGTAGCATCAGACTCAAAAATGGTTCTCGACCATGAACCTCACATAACAGATTAGCGAAGAGAGAGGAATAAGAGGTATAGAGGACAGGCTTGAAGGCCTTGCACATGCTCCAGCTTATTCAAGCAAGTTATGGACACATCTGAAAACCTAGATGAATCTGGACCTAAAGGATTTTACAGCATTTACCTTGGTCAGAATAGTAGCAACCTCCTCGATACTGAGAACAGTGTCTTCCTATATGAAATCTAAAGAAAATGCACAGCCTTTGTTGTATTTGCCCCTTGGGAAAGATACCCAGCTATAGATAGAGGTATAGCCAAATTCCACATGAACGAAGTCCAAAATAACTTCATTAAAATGAACTGAGTTGCCCTGGGTTTATAGCAGTATAAGTATGCACAGCATTTTACCCACAGATGCCAAAGAAAACACTGCACCTTCATTCTAATTACATCATGGGAAACTTGTTAATAGAGCTGCAGGAAGTTTTTATAGCAAATGGTAATATTATATTCGTTTCTACGATGACATCTGGAAAGTAGATGAAACTCATCAAAAGGTTTGCAAATCTTTTAACAAATCTAAAGCATGTTGCGAGTAGGTCACTTAAAGTTTCAAACATATTTCCATGGATTTCTTTCTTAGTTTAAGGTTAAAACTCCAAAGTGATACTGAATGGAACAAATCAAGATCGTCCCTTATACCAGCTTTCCCATGCGAATAACGCAATATGTCTTTCACTACTGAAGGCACTATTGGCGTTCAACAGAATACACTTTCTATAATGCTAGAGATAATTTGCATTCATAGCAATTTTCATAACTGGACAGAGTGACTGCATGTTTCACTTCCAATCCTTCAGACCTTTTGTTGCAATGACAGTTCCCACAGCGAAGGTGGTACAGTAAAGACCCAACATTCTTCTTTCCAAGTTATGACCACAAGGAGATGTGGGATACACACAACTAAAACAATGTCTAAGGGGGAAAAAAAAATAATCAAAGTTGGAAAGGCAGGAGAAGTTGTAAGCAATTTCAGTTTGTCATACTGATACTGTAAGAAACCTCCTGCATGCAAAACAAACCGCACTGTAGGCTGAACTTCACCCACAAACTTTTTCCCCTCGAATCCAAAGTCCCCATCTGCATTTCTGCACATTTAGACTGTTTTGTTGGAGAACAAGCAGGCCCAAAGGCTGGCGAGTATTTTCCTTTTGGTGTTTTAGCTGCTATTAGGAAATCGTATGGGATCATTTGCTGAGAAGGGAGATGGAGTTGCAAATTTAAAATTTGCATCTTATTTTTTAAATGAAGCTCTAGGATTTTTTTCCCCGCACGTTCCTGCAGTACAGATATATGTGCTTTAAAAGATTTTTTTGGTGAAGGATAAAGATGGCAGTTTTCACATAATACCTGGTTGTTGTTTGTAATGTGTTCCACAGAGCACTGAGGCAGAGGGAATAATACTGCTGTAAATTCAAAATCTTTAGTTGTGCTGTTTTTATTGAAAGCAATACACTAAATATTACTCATTTGGAGACCCTAGTGTGATTCTATTTTATAGGATGGCCTTTCCATAAGTTGATACTATGAAAGGCCAAAAAAATGGGAATAATAAAGTTTACTTTTGTTCCGGGTCCTCTTACTCTCCCTGTAAATAGACCGTAAGATCAATGAGGAACCAGCTTAATGACATTTCAGCTTGTGCGTAGGTCTTAAAAACGATTAAGATATTTGTTTCATAGGCAATCCCAAACAAATGTCACCACACCAGACATTGGAAATGTTTGCATTGAAAGACAGCTGTATGATTAGCCTCTGCCTTCATTTGCCCAGCAATTTAGGGGAAAACCAGCATTTTAGATCCCATACAGCTAAAAGGAATTCCCAAGGAGATTACAAGATTTTGATCTTATTGTTTAATTCCTGTGGCTGAGAATGAAAAGGAGCATTCCCTCAATCTTTGGGTAAAGGGAAACCCGAAGGCATTTTGAAGACTATTCACACCACTCAACTTAAAAGACTAAAAGACAGGCTAAGTGAGCTGACAGCCTCTCTGGACTCCCACCACAATAGGGAGAGTGAACTTGCTCCCGGGGAGGCATTAGATGGACCGTCTCCTCTTTCTCAACCAGAGAAAAACCTCAGGGAGACATGCTGGATAATTCATCTGCTGAAATTAAGCACCAAAAATTGTGTCGTGTGAATGAACTCCCATTTCCCCTCTACCGTTTGCCTCAGCTGCTCTTGGGCACTAATTATATTTTCCTGAGGGTTTTTTTTTAACTGCAGCTTTATTATTTTACGTGTTGCGGAATAGATGCTCTATTATGTCCGCGAAATTGGCTTTGCTTTTCCTTTCTACTGCCACCCTGTTCTCGTCTCTTCCAACCAATCTCTGACTCCCGATTTTATGCATGAACTATTTCTCCGCAGAAATGATTTCAAAGGGAGTTGTAGAAGTCGGGCTATTATCCAGTGAACCGATGAAGCGGTTTCCTACAAGGGGGCTTATTTATGATTTTAACTTCCTCTTAGGGGTTGCACTGTGCAGAGGACATTAATCCACAGGGTGAAGGTTTAACAGTATTATGATACTGGCTGTGAAGGATTCTAATGGGTAAGCATTGCAATGCTCTCCGGGTTATTTCATCAGGGCGCATCCAGGCTGCTGCTCTTGAGCACATCGGGCTGTGTCAAAAGGCTCTTGCAGCAGCTGCATCCCAGTTACCCGCACGGGTCGCACCCTGCCGTTGAAGCCAAGTTCAGCCTACAGGTTAGGCTTGCTAAAAAGGCAGTGAAATTTAAGAGTCATGTGTTCTCAGTAACGCTAGCCATCACAGAATATGGTTACCTGTCTCAACACCTTTCTGAGGTAAGCATTATACCTTTTAAAGACAGAGAAATACATACATTACTTAAAAAACATTGACCGACCCAGAGAGAGGAAAAAAGGCACTCCTCAAACTGCATCGTACATTCCAAATAAAAAGCCTAATACGCACACACATCATACATGTATTTCCATACACACACATAAAAATAGATGTAAATATATTACAAATACACAAATGGGTGTGCATATTTGAAAAATACTCATTGCAGATATTCAGAGCAATTTCTCTAAGATCCTTCCTCAATTTTTCCTTTTTCAAGGGGAGTGGATTTTGTGGCCTCTTACTGAAATACAGGGATACATATTTTCCACATTTCCTTCCAATGTACTCTTGTTGTCAGCACCCTAATAACACCTGATAACACTTCTTTCTTTCATTTGTAGGTCTTTTTGTTTGTAGGTCTCAAAGAAAAGCAAAAAAGCTCTCATTTTGCAGTTGGAGAAAGTGGAGATGTGCAAAACCTCCCCCCCCTTCACCTGCTCAGGAAGAGGAGGCAGCCTACTTTAGCTCTAAATCACTTGCCAACGGCCCTGGCAAAAGTCAAGAGTTAGGCCTACAACTCAGATGTCCTGGTTTTCGGTCCCGGGCTCCGATTAAAAGCCAGACCCACCATGGTTACTGCAATGCACGGGAGTGTCAGCTGTGATGAATATACATTTATTGGCAAGCACCTCACAACTCTTCTTCCTTATCTCTCTCCTCAAAAGATAAGCTACTTAATATTTGCCCCTGGCTGGTATCAACAAATGTGTCATGATATGCACTTACTTTGCACCCGTGTTAACCTTTTGAGCAGATGCGGGTACTTTCAGTCAGAAAATCATCACCGGTATGCTCTGTTAGTGCATTTACAGTAATAAGTCAGATAAATGCTTTCTGTTTTTAAAAGGCTAGAAGCAATGCAGCAGGACAGGTTTGTCCACCCACTGCATTTTGTTCCAGCAATTCTGGCACAGAGCTGCATCTGGGATCAAATAGTCTTAGGAAGCCAACATGCCAAGCTTAAACAGTAGGCTAATGTAAATATATAATGGCGTGGGAAAAAGTCTTTTGTTTGTTAATATTAGGTGATACAGACTATCTGTTGTTCAGGACAAAGAACCAATGAGTTGTTGGCTTACGTTCAGCAATGCCCAGTTGTCTTTTGTCAGTGCACAGGTTGCTTTCCTCTCTGCGCATTTGTGTGTGTGTCTGTGTGCACGCCTGCAGGGGGACTTGGGAAGCATTTAACTAAGTCAATGCACTAATAAACTTTTCACTTCATGGACAAAAGGGGGAAAAAAAGCATTTAGTAGGAATCTAAGCAAGGAATACCTGGAGATTGGTCACAGCAGCACAGTAAGAAAATATGTGCTTTGGAAGTTTCAGCTGTCTACCTAATCCAAACCACTCCTGGAGGAAGGAGAAGGAATGAGGAAATCAGTTTGCGGTCACCGGGTTCTCTGCCTGTGATATCCAGTACATAATTATTACAGGGCTACAGTTCAGCCAGCTTTTGACAAATGAACTACCAAGAGTTTTCTCTGCATGTTTTCTATTCAAGTGTGTTTAGTCATAAATACTTGGTTCTAATGGCATTTTCTTAGTCAAACAGAGCCACTCCTAAGCATTAATAATACATTTTATTCTTGGTATAAGCCTCTGAACAAGATTCTTTTATCCTGGTTGAAGGTCTCTTTACAGAAGTTGAATATCCTGGATTTTTTTCACCCACGCTAATTTTGACTAATTATACCCCTAGCACTCCTCATCTCCAAACCTTTTGCAACAGTGCATATATTCTGTGCCGAAAAGTTTCCATGAAATAGAATGTGATATCCAATAAAATTATCAAATTAATTTTATAAAAGGAAAAAGTAATAGCAAAAGGATACAGGCATGAGGCCAGAACATCGATTTTCCTTGTTTCCAAGGACTTTACTCATTCTCAGCTTCTCTAGTCTTCAGGTTCATAAAACAGCAACTGCTGAGTGCATGTGATCCTCACATTAGCTCATCAAGAGGTATCACCATTTTAGAGGTATGTGTACATACCAACTTTCAGTCCCAAAGATCTGAAATAGGAAGCAATGAGCCAGAAACACTCCTTGGTAGAGCTACTGTATGATTTGACTGTATGTGCAAACTTAATGTTAAAATGATAATGTATGTGTGGAAAATATTTATTTTTTATCAGTCCATATTTTGTAAATCAGATCACTTTTTAAAATGAGGGACAGTACTCATTTTCATTCAATGCATTTTTACAAGCAGATAAGAGGTCATATACCCTTTTGGTCATGGCTTCCTGAAGTGGAAATTAAGATTTAGTAAGTCAGATGCCCTCTACTAATATTTGAACCTTTTTTGTAGTCTTTGGCTCTGTGTGAGCAACTCACATATATGTAAAACACATTTAGTGAAAGTACCAGCACTGACAATTTTTGTTTTCAGGTATTCCTGAAATTTTCTCCCCATCCCTAACTACCCACCAGCAAAAAGAACAAAGAGAAGTCAAATTTTTTAAAAACCAGCCAAATGGATGCTTTTCCAAGGACCTCCATTTGCTTTCCTTTAAAAACTGTACCCTCAGTTTTCTGTTTAAAACCTTCTGCATTCAAGAGATGCCTCTTTTCCCTAGATGGGTTCACTTGAGCTTCTTTCTCCACTTCAGCTTTTTAGTTAGCTACACTCCCTCACAATCTAATGCCTGTTCAAATGTCTCTACTCAAGCTGAGACAGATCCAAAAAGTACTTGTAGAGGGTGTTGGCCACAATCCCGAAAGCCTTTCTGCTGGCACTTCAGCGCACTGAAGTGTTTGCCTGCTCCCATCATCTCCAGCTGAAAGACGAGGGAACTGAGCTTACCCTTCAACTGCAGATAACTGCAAGGTAAGCTGCATCAGTTAAAGGAGCAATAAATCAAATCAGGCCCTGCTCAAGCTCCTGACCTGAAACTTGTCAAAGGTGACAGTTATCACCGAATTCAGCTCCAACTCTACGTCCAGCAGGGCCAGCCTGGAGGATGCCGTGACCTAAATGATGGGGCTTTCTAAGACCAGCTCCAAAATTGATTAAATCCCTCTGACTCTGACTTTTGAACAGCTCATCCTAAATATCCCATTTCAGTTTTGAAAATTTTGAAACACTTTATTGAAAACCTTTGTGTTTTATCATAATTCCTGTGCTGTACTACCTTTCAGTAATTCAGCTATTAAAAAAAAGACCTCTCAACAAGGGATTTTCAGGATTAGTCTCAAAATGATAATGTAGCTCACACACTCAACAGAAGCACCAGAAAGAAAAAAGAAATCATAAAAGCAGCCACATGAAGCTTAAAAAATTGAAACTACTGAAAAGATGGAGTCTGTGCAGAACAGTAATGTTAGCACAGATCCTACTCAGTATATAACTGCAACAGTTATGAGGTTGGCAGCGTTACTTTGGTTGGAAAAAAATCCCAAACCTGTGAGAGAACTTTGCAAAAAAATTTCTTTGGTGAAAAAAGAGAGGCTAATCCAAGACCAAAATAAGGTAGAGCTAGGATGAATCTCTCTAATTCATCAGTAAGATGGGACAGTAGCAACTGAGAAAACTTTAGAGTAGGCTTCCTAAATGTCTTCTTTTTTTTTTTTTTTTTTAATTTTAATTATGTATTTTAACATATTTAAACTAAAAACTCAAAAAAGGGAAAGAATGAAGAAACAAAAAGATTTATCAACTACCAGAATGAAATAGGTTGGCTGGTCCAAACCAGACCCTATCTTAGATCCAAGAAATCCCAGGACCATAAATTTTTGTGCTCCCTTGGAAAGAGAATACTTTTCAGTATTCTTTTTTTTTTGTGTGTGTGTGTGTGATGGGAAAATCATTTTACTCCTAGCTTAAAGAGCATGTTATCTTTTTGAACATTCCTGTTCAAATAGAGCCCATAATCTTTCTTCCCCTCCTACTTTGGTAAAAAGACCGACCATGTGACAGTGATGGAGTTTCGTATTTCAGTTCCAAAAGACGACAGCTCCTTCTTTTTCTTCTCTCTAAGCCTTCTCAGTTATATACTACGTATTATGTCATTCTTACAAGTTCAGACACCCGAAACAAATAAAACTGGAATATACTGTCATCTTAATTTTAGATAACTATATAAAGCCAAAGAGTGTTAAGAGTGTTTTTTAAAGGTAGTGGGAATATAAGGAACAAAAAAAACCCCAACAGTCCACAGAAAATAACATTTAAATAGTAGAAGCCTACTATTAAAACAAAGCCAGGTTGTCATATTCTCTCACAGTTTTAAAATAAACACAAGTGACCAAATTAGATCTTACTGGCCAGACTTGAGATCTCATTTGTAAAATATTGCCCAATGACTAGATAGTGTCCCCTTTTCCTTCATTCAGAAAAACCTGGTAGAACTCGATCCTGATGTCAGGTGTAGCAGAGGACACTTCAGGGAGACCAAATCAAAGCCAAGGAGCACACGCCAGGTGTGGCAATGCACAGACTAGCACGGCTTTTTTAACGTCACCACAGCCAGCTGCGAAACACAAAAATACTCATACCAACAGCTATACCATAGGCAATTCACAGCTACAGTTATTTTCAGTCATGAAAAGTGCTCAACCTCTGCGCACTGTCCGGTGGTGACTGCTTCTGCATCCTCTGGGGGAGAAGGCGGCAGAAGGCAAGTCTCCAAGGCTTGATTTTGGGAGCTGCAGGCAAACCGCTGGAAAACCAGCACTCTGGCATTGGTGCAGTCATTTCTGGTTATCGCAGTGCCAGCTCAGGAGAACACGTGGTGGCCAATGATGGAGAAATTATTTGAGAGAGAAGAGTGAGATGCAGTCGGTGCCCAAGCACAGAGCTCTTCTCAAGTGACACTGCTGCAGCCCTGTCATAATGCTAACCGCTCCCTACTGAATCCCACAATATTTAGCCTCTATCAAGTGGAAAGGCTTGGGTCGTATTTGTTTTCTTGGTGCTCTCCCAAAAGCTGGCAGCAAGTGTCTTTTTTTTCAAGACCAGTGACAAACCAGTGCAAAATCCAAGTGTGGATGAGGCAAAACAACAACCAACCAACCAACCCCCCTAGCTGATAGAGGAAATATTCCATTCATGTTGTTTTGGCAGTGGCATGTGTCAGGAAATCAAAGGCACAGGGGACCCCATCTGCTCAGGGGACCGGACTGGGATCGCTGCCCTTGGGAGGCTGCCCTGCCGCCAGCAAACAGCCATGGCGCAGACCGAGGAGCCGGAGAGGCGTAAGCCCAGCCTTCAGCACACCTCGCCGCCTCGCTTGCAGCTTGCGCTAAGGAGATCATGTTTGCATACTCAGGGCATGAATAAAGGCAAAATTTTCCAAACTATTTTAATGTAAATACAGGGGCGTCCTTAGCTAACCAGCATGGCAGTTTGACTGGGATGACTGCCAAGGAACAAATTTAATGCAATGTGTTTCTTTTACTCCTAAACAATGGGTAAATGGCACTCTCTTGCTGTTTAAATGGCATACCCACCACTGTCTACGTGTCTGCCCACAGGTGTTATGCAGTACGAACACTTACCGTCTGTTAACATAAATTTGTTCGCTTGTGTTTGCTTCCCTTTTCCAGCCTGGCTGCTAAGCCTATCAAAGGTCCCAAGCTAAACAAGTACAAATACCACTCGCAAAGTGTGTAGGCAGCAATTAAAGCACACCGAGGTAGGGTGCAGCGTTTTAATCACACTGGCCGGTGGCCAAGGAGCTGCAGAAGGGAACTGTGCTTCCCCAGCCATGGAGGAGGAAGGAGGAGGGATTCCCTTCATACCTCTAATGTGTTGCTATCAACAGCACGCCTTCATCGAGAGCTGCGCCCTTGTCCGCACGTTTCTGCCTGCCGGTGGATATTCACATACGTATTCTTAAAATTTGCCTTCATCGCAACTATCCTTGCAACCATATTAAATAGTAGCAATAGCCCATTGTTTCCTTGACAATTATTTGCGACTAGCAAACAAGCTTCTACTGATGTGAATTTATTACCTTATTTGATCAAACGTTGACGGGCTCTTTGTTGGTTTTGCAGTATTCATGAAAATTCTGTGCCAAAAAGAAAACACAGAAAATATTTTGCTATTACACAATAATGGGGGGAAAAAGGAATTTTAAAATACAGAGCTAAGGTATTTTATCAGTTTACAGGCTTAAAAATGAGCATGCACAGAAATAGTTTGCTGAATTGTAACCAAAATGTTTTGTACCTTCTGGGACAGCCCCCCAGTATAGTAATGATGATGAGTAGCAAAAAAATCGTTAATTATGGTGGGGTTTCTTTCTAGTTTTTTTTTTTAATTTATTTTTAGTTATTAAGTGTATCATCATCATGGTTCACTGCAGCGCTCCCCAAACTTTCAGCTTTCTGTTTGCTATTCTATTGCTGTGAGATAATTGGATGTGCATCTCAGATATTAGCATACAAATAGTACGTATAATTCAGTATAAACTGAATTGTTTATAGACATCAAACATAATTTATAGCGCTCTCTCACACACACACATCACCATGGAAACAAAGTAATTGCCATACTATTAGGACGCAATTTCTCTGTGCAGTGAGGGAGAATGGCAATTTATCTGCATCTGGGTGGTTTCACGTTACTGTTTGTGGTCACATATCTCCCCTCCAGAGCATCATTTGGATGTGAAATTAGTTTTGATTACTGAAGAAAAGATTAGATCAATGAAAGAGGGAGACGATTTGAAACAGAAGAGCACATGTGAAAACACTGCAATTATTGCACGGAAGCGATGTGAACTATTCAGCAGTGGGGATTCAAAGAGGAATTGATTCAAACTGAGGAATTTCAAGCCCAGTCGAAGGTCACTGTAGGCCAGCATTTCCCATCTTGCCGTTGCCAATGGTCAATAGTTGCTGCCATCTGCTTGCTGGTTGGCAGCCTAAATGAAGCAGTATTGATTGCAGATTCAAAAGGTAAAAAATTAGTATAAAGAGACATCTTTGTTTATAATCCTTCTAGTGAGGTCAAGGATTGAATGGACCAGAGAAATTTTTTCCCTCTTTAAAGAAAACAGAGTCACAATATTTAAGGTTGAAAAGAGCCTTACCAGATGAATATAGGGGCAGAGTTTCTAGAGGACAGATATGCCTGCATATAGAAACGGATATCTACTGAGACTATTTTTTTAACATAACTAAGAATGTAAGGCATTAAGACCACTGCTTTCCATCTGGCACTTGAAATGGAGGCTATGATACAAAGAAACATGTCCTTATCCCTAAGAGCGTTAATGACAAGATTATCACACCTTGGCAATAACAGCTTCCTGCTTGGTCATCCCTGCATAACAGGAGCCCCTTAGGAGAGTTAGAAGAAAATGGATGGTAATTCATCAAAGCATCATACCAGACTGTATTTAGCCATGGCTGGAATTAATCATGTATGTTTTAACACAAGAAAACATAATAAAATTCTCAGCTGAAAGTATCAGTCCTATCGACTAAGATGTGTAAGAGTGGACTGACAGAATGCTTGTAATTTTGATGAAAGGTTCACAGTGAGGCTAATTTTGCAATATTACTGCAGGCAAAACTCCCAGAGATGTTAAGTCAGAGTCGCAAGATTACTCCAAAAAGACTGTACATAGAAAGTCCCATTACTGCAGGAATTGAGTTTATTTCCCAGCTAGATTTCCTATGAACTGACCTGCATTCTGTCTCATTAAAAAGTGCTCCTGAATTCAGAATGGAAGATTCCTTTGTGCAATCTGTCCTAACAACAGTGAAACCAGAATGGCTTCTATATTTCTGACAACGGCTCTTTCTCAGAAGGGGTAAAAAAAGAGTCTTCTCTCTCCTTGCAGATGTAAATGCTGCAAAGTACTTTAGGAGCCTTTAGGATAAAAAAACCTGCTCGAGTAAACACAGGGTATAATTATCATCATCTGTCATCTCTGCGAATCCATACATTTTATATTCCACTTAAAACAGGAAAAAAAAAAAAAAGATCCTCAGTGGGATATCTTCCAGCGAACCAATTTAGCTAATGAGAGTGAATATCAATGACTGCTGGCTAATCAGAATGGTATTAGCATAAATTTTACTTAATGAGGACACATTTGCCTGGTGCCAGGAGCAAAACGGTACTGAGCTAGGGTGTAAAATGCAAAGGATGGGTGAGTCTCAGCTAAAAAAAAAAAAAAAAAAAATAGCTGGGCAAATAAGCAGAAATGTGTCTGAGGTCACTGTTATACTAGCACTTTTTATGCAACCCTGGATTTTAACTTCACTTGAGGCTTTTCAAATTTTTTCATTACTACAGAATCTTATCAATCCTTTAACTGTGATGAATTAAACACCTTGGGGAACAGCTTCACAAGGGATTCAACGGAACTCTTTTAACCTCATGTTGGTAGGTAGATCACCAGGGAACTTGCTTTCTTTTTAAGACATGCAATACACACGCTCTGCTGCACAAGGAAAGTATCTTTTTCCTTTGTGCATTGTGTAAGGCTCTCTTCTGAAAAATGCCCAAATATTACTCCCAGCTTCAAAACCAGCAATGTTACATTGCCCTCTGTCTGCCTGTGAGCAATCTCAGGTGGAAAATTTCCTTCGTCCACTATTGTCTTGAAGGAGTTAAGTCCCAGCAGCATCCATGTGCTGTTATGCACACAGCGTTCCTTCCCCTTTATATAGGCTCCATATTAGACAGCCTGAGAAGTCTCCATGAACAATACGAAAGATTTTTGTCTACAGTAACATAAAGGGGTTAGAGTTCAATGCTCTCACAAAATATTTAATCTTGTGAAATGTTATTTGTAGTGTCATTCTTGTATATACCTGCTTTGAAATTCCTAACCTTAGATTCTTCTATGTAAAGGAATATAGGGCACAAGTGTTCTTACCTTTGATATACTATAGGATCTAACAATATTTAACTGATGAAGTCATTTTTGTTTCCAAACCTGTGTCTCAAATATGCTTGGGAACGTGGAAACTCACAATGCCCTTATTCATGACATCAAAATCAGTTCCATGGTAACACATTGTGATGACAAAATACACAGATTGCAAGGTCACAAGTCACACTTAAGAACAGGCAGGGGAGAAATTGTTAGTTTAATGAATAACATTAGCCAATTCCAATAGGAATAAAAATAAAGAAAAAAAATAAAGTGCCTAAAGTAAACGCCTTTAAATGCACTTCAGAACCATTTCATCTTAAGTAGTTCTTCAAAGGCAGAAGGCTTCCGCAGCTTTCACCTCTGTGGCAAATAGAAGCCCATGTTAAAAAGAAGGACGCTGCACGCTAATGATAGTGCTAGCAATGCTTTTCCTCTGTATGCACAGAGAGAAACAGCAACTGCAGGGAAGAACTTTTAGCAGAAAAGGAGTCACGTTCATTCCAGGCTAAAGCAACCGATGATTCTTACGCTTTGCAGGGACTGGGTTCTCACACACACTGACGAGCCACTTTGGAAGCTTGCATTCCCTTGGTCAATAGCCAGGTATTTGAAATATTTCTGTCACAAAAGTCAGCAACGGGCAACTGTGGTATGGATCCTTCCGATGAATTTGCAGTGTTTCCTTCATTGCTTGTTTAACTGAACACTATCACAAGAAAACAACCCAAATTTACAGGGTGTTAATGTACACAGGCCGCCTCTGAAATGTAAGCCTTTTTGCGGCAAGGACCATAATACATGTAGGCACGAGAAATCACTGCAACACGCTCATCGCCTAAGTAGACAAAGCCTGCAAACAGGCAGAGGAAGGAAAAACACAAAACAGAAAATTGACAGCCCAGTATTCAGACAAATGCCAGACACCTCTAAGACTTCGACATTGCTGTCAGATTTGTAACTTCTCAGGGCAACGATAGGAAAAATTTAGAGTACTTCAAGCAAATGAACCAGAAAACCCCATGGTTAAGAGAATGTTCTTGCCTATGGCATGTCTTGGGTGTTAGGTGGTTGGTCCACGAAGTTATTGTACAAAAAGTAAAAAAAACATGTTTGAATGAGTTTTTCCTTCTAACTCTCACAACTGAAACATTCTTTGAAAAGGCAACTAAAATATATCACATACAATCTATTTGACATGACTGTGTCATAAAATTGGCACTATATATTCTACGCTTACCACAGTCTGAAAGGTCAATGGAGAGGATAGATTTCCTTTAACTTCTTGTTTAAATAGCATCTTATTTTTATTAGAAAAGCTTTTTTTTTTTTT
>VZTL01082023.1:0-10103 GCA_013400535.1 Scopus umbretta
TTCCAACCTTAATGATTCTACGAGTCTATGTTGGGAGGTCATTCTTGAAGACAATATAAAATCAGAGTCCTCAGGAAAGACATTTTGAAAGGGAAGGAAGCACAATGAACAGTGGTTGTCCAGTCTTACAATAGGAACCTGGAGAAAATATACACAAAAAGAAAATATACACAAAAATCTACCCAAAAGCCAAAAAAGAAAAAGGTGGGAATTAAATGAGAAATAGAAGAAAGGATGTGAAAAGTCCAGGATTGGGAGAGAAGAACAAACTGATAGTCTGACCTGAAATTTCTGCCCCAAAATATCTTTTAAAATCAATAGTAAAGAACACAACAGAAAAGAACATTTAGGAAATAAAAACACTATCCAGAAACATTATGTCTAAAGATTTCCTGACATTTTTCCATTTCATTTCTGAAGACTGCAACAAAGTTGCCAGAGTAATAACCAAAGTAATCACCTGTTACTTCCACTGATACTTAGTATAGAATTCTGAAAACATTTCCAATTCTCTTCAATGTATAGTGATATTTCTGAGGTCTCAAACAAAAAACTGTGAAATGTTTTAGTAATACAAACTCTGTTCTGTGCAGACGTACCTGATAGCCTTTGGATGTGTAAACAATGTGAATAATAGAAAGGCAGAATTATTAAACAAGTGCAGATTCAGTATCAATGGAGTTCTTTTCCAATGGATAGTTTTTTTCACATCTTTAGAATTATGGTTTAATTTAAATTCCTTCTAGGAGAAAATGTTGCTTTTTTGTGAAAAAAATATTGATCTGGAATGTATTTTTTCAAAATTTATGACAGAAACATTTTGCAACAAAATAAATGTTTTTCACTAGAACATGGTAATTTTTCTTTTCTTTTGGTATTTGTGATTCCGTGTTTTGGAGATTTTCTTCTGCAAAATGATGCTATATATTGAATTTGCTGGCCAATTTAGAAGGGTAAAAAAAGATTGAAATACCACCTTTTGATAATGAAAAGCCTGTATCTTTTTCATAGACTGCACTTGTTCCCTGTCAATGGTAGTTCAAAAGAAGGAATGTCTTCTTAGCAATATCTGCTGTTGATAGATAGCAACAGGGGGGACTTTTCCTATCTGCAGATTTGTAGGTTTACAGCCTTGGCAAGGAACAGATAGAAGGAAGTTCAGGATACAATGTTCTCTTCCAGTGCAGCTACATAACACAGATTATAAAACATTTGTACCCATACAAGACACAACAAGTTTTAATGTGCAAGTGAGGAATGTTTTTGCCTAGATATGAATAATTCTTGTGTTGCCTATGGTAAAAAGTGATTGTTTAAAAGAAGCATGCAATGTATTTACATTCTGGCTTACCCACAACATGTCAGGTATAGCAGATGCATGAAGACAGCTCTTTAGGTAACTGCTGGAACAAAAGATACCTTTGTCCAGATTGCAGTCTATGCCAAATGGATGCTCAAGAAGTCATCACTCCATGAAGCTACCTACAGTATCTCTCCAAAACAGGATCAAGGCTTATTAGCTCCATTATCACATAAAACCAAGAGAGTCATTTAACTCCTGGTCCCGAACATTACTTGGTGATAAGTCAATCACCTTATTCTCATGGGTACAACTGCATAAAGTGTCTGTATAACATATATTACTGTATAACATAACTGTATAATAATATGACTGTATAATAATGTATCTCTGTATAAGTGTTTAACTTTATAGTACAAGCCTATATAATATAACTGTATAATGTCTGTGTACATGTGTTCTCTTGAATGCACACTCTTGTGCATGTGAAAAGAAAACATAATATACATTGATTACACAGGCAAAAAGAGAGCATGCTGCCTTACAGTAGGCAAATGACTCATTAATGGTTTAATTAAACAAGTGGACAGCCATTAGTTTGGGATAGAAGGGCAGGGGCAGAAGAGGAGTATCAAACCTACCCCCTGATTATTTTCAGAAAGCAGATATCCTGAGAGAAGTGAAAGGAACAGTGGAAACTGTACAGATCCCAAAGGATTCCTGGTTTCTCTTTGGCAAGGGAAAATTTAAAATGCATTGTTTGCCTTAGAATTGTTTCTAAGGCTATTTAACAGCATAGTATCAGACAGTGATGCTAGCCTGTTTTGGATCTGACCCAATGTTAGGTAGATATAAATATATTTCCCTTTTAGTTTGATTCCTTTTCCTTAGCATGTTTATAGCTGTTAAGAATGTAAAACTGCCTGTAACATGCTAGACCAATGGGACATATCGTTCAGTAACCTGTCTTGTACAGTAGCTTTAAACAACTACCTAAGGAAGAATGTAAGAACACAGTGTACACTCTCCCATGCTCCAGTCATTTGCAATTCAAGGGTTGCCTAACCCAGAAGTGGAATCTTATGTATCAGTAGGTAATTGTAATTAATTTCTTTTGCAAGAACTAACCAAATTTCCAATAGCTTGAGCCCACATCTGTTTTTAGCACTTAGGACATACCCTACAAGGAATTCCACAGCTTAATCACCTGATCCTTGGGAGCCACAGCCTTCTAGCAATTTTAACCCTTGTTCCTACTAGCTTCAGGCGGCATCTCCTCACTTCCATCCTGGAAGACAGTGTGGTCAGTCAGACCCTTTACAGGCCACCTGTGATTTTATAGTCCTCATTCTTTTCTCCTCCTCAGTTGTCTCTTTTCCAGACTGAACACCTTTGCTTATATGGTCATTCCTTGTACACATAGCCCGTACCAATTTGTTGCTCTTCTCTGAATCTTTTTCAGTTCCATCATACTCTTTTTGGTGGAATAGAAAAAAAAAAAAAAAAAGGAGAAACGGAAGAGAAGGGAGCAAAGATGCTTATAGAGTCCTCTGTATTTTCTAAATAACTTTTTTGAGTTTAATGTGACTTGCTTGAAAAGTAGCAAGAAAACATCAAGGCATCAAATTCCTGGGACTGTCAATCCTTCAGAAAGAATACTAGGTCTCTGTCATGGTGCTTATTACTCAAATTAGCCAAGGTTTTCATAGAGCTACATGGACTAATTTGGGAGCTGGTAATACAATGATCTACTTGAAATTACATCATCCAGTGCCCAGTTTCGGGTAAGAAAATATGCAGAAGGATGCTGTAGACTGCCTGGTATTTCAGACAATATTTGACAGTCCCTCCTTAGCTCCCCCAGAGGTGGATGATGTATGACCATAGAATTTATACCAATCCCCTGTGCAGGGATTAATTCTATTTTAATAAAATCAGAGAGAGAGTTTTCAAAAAGAGTTGGGAGAATGAGTATTGTCACTTCCCAGTGGGACCTGGTCTCCTAAATTCCATCAACACTTTTACATAATACTTCCTAGTAACATCTTGAATAAAGCAGTGCCACATATTTCAAAGCACATGCCTATCTCACTGCCCAGCCTTTGGGAACATGTCCAGCCTGTCACTGACCATAGTGCCACAGATAAGCCAAACTGTTTTTCCCTCTTCTACACTCCCTGCCCTGCCCCTCCAGCCCATCCACATTTCCCTTCTTATTTCCACAGCAGAGTTTCATTTCACTGGCTGCTGCTGCTGCTGGGAAAAGCTTGTTCTGTAAAACACAGGCTTAATCATCTTGCACATGATAGTGGTAAGTGGATAGTGTGATGTGCCCAGAGGAGGCTTTGGCTCACTTTCAAAACCTTCTCCCTCCCCACTTCTCCCCTGCTGATGGGAAGCATTAACAGGTAATGTGTGCTCTCAGAACTGGGGTTCCACTTCCTCTTTCCAAAAACAAACATGCCTTTTGTACTGTGATTCAAGTTACAGAAACACGAGTGAGTTTGCATAGCAATTCCACCTTCCAGATCCAGTTGATAAATGCAGACATTGGACTTTTTGTGCTCCCTGAAGTGGGAGCTATTTTCAATGAAAAAGGAGAAAACTAAAAAAAAAAGATGAGAATTTTGAGCTTTTCTCCCCAAATGCTACATTGAAATCTAATGAGATACAAAATAACTTGTCATGCATTACTATGCAGATATAAGACACTATCTGTGAGAAAAAAAAGTCTTATAGCTGTCTAAGATGACTGTTCCAATGCACATCGTTTCAGTAATTAAGACAACAATTTTATGAGATTTTTCTCTTTTTTTTTTGGAGTTCCTTTTAATAAAAGATAAAGCTTTCTTCAGCTTGCATTTCCCAAGGCAAAAACAAGTCTTATGAGGAGCAGCTGAGGAAACTGGGGTTGTTTAGTCTGGAGACTAAACACAATGCTGAGTCTACAAAAGAGCTTTAAAATTATTACTTAAACTCTTGATATATATATATACACACACACGCATGCAGGTATGTCTCCATTTGCACAGTTTTTCCAAAAAGAAAGCATGAGCACTGATTTTACAAATCTTAGTCAGGCCTCTGCATTATAGCAACTGCATTTCAAGATGTCTGACCAACCCTACAAGCTCTAAAGGTGCTCTCAAGGAAACCTAGGAGAGTTAAATACCCAGATTTTAGTGAATTGGGGTGAACTGGTAAACCCCACGAACCTTTACTACATATTCTGACACACAAGGAAGGCTAAATCTCTGCTAAATTAGCAGAATTTAACATAAAAGTGAGAAACATTAAAAATCCTAACTATGCTCATTAATACTTAAAAGGTTTTTACAAATAAAAATTCCATGCAAAAAAGTTTGATTTCTCGTTGGACCTGTTTCCTACAAGTATTTCTATTAGAACTGTTGTGGATTTTCTGCTTTCCAAACCATAAGCAAGTGGGAAAAAAGGGAGAGAGAAATGAAATAAGTGAAAAACTAAGGGGCAAATATTGATAGTCAAGTAGAGGTTACACTGTGTATTTTAAAATACATTTTAATTGTCTAAGTATGTTTTTCATGGGCATGTATATTTAGATAGTGAAGTCACTCAGCAACCATATGGAAAGAATACAGTTAATGAAAAAAAGAAACAATTTTTAATTATGACCTGTAGAAGGATATGCTTTAAGAATGCACAATGCCCTATTGCACTGAGTAGTAATTGTAATCAATAGTATATTATCAATACTAATTAATAAAAATAGTCATTGTGTCACTGTGTCAATAGGCACTGTGTCTTTACATCACAGTTCTTTCATTTCTAAGGTCATCTGTTTCAAAATAACCTGACAAACTGCAAGGAGGTAAGTGTGGGCTGAAGGAAGAACTGAATGAGGCATGATGAAATAGCAAAAATAGTATACCCCAAAAGAATTTAAATTAGCATGGGTAGCCATGGCTGGGCCCTCATCTGGTCCATCATGACTGGTACTGCTTAACCTTCTGAAATCTGATGATTTAAGGTCTGGGGGAAACCTATGAGTGAAAGAGAAAGCTCTTAGGGAGATGGGGGATAAACAGACAGCTGAAACAATGAAGGTGTTCTTTCTGGAGTGGTAGCAACAGTAAGGGATGGAGGATTCCCTAAGTGCTGAAACCTGTGGCAACATCTTGTTGAAAAGCAGCAAGTCAGGAAATTGCCTGAGTCAGCCCAAACTTAGCATGATTTATCTCTAGAGTGGAGAATGGTGAGAAGCTGTAAAAAAAAAAAAAAAAAAAGGGAGGGGGCCACCCCATCCTACAAATGGCATTACAGTTGTTAGAATTTGGGCCCTAGAGTATTTTTCCCAGACCTGTCAATGATTTCAAGTTTAGGAATAAAAATAACTAAACAATGACATAAGTGAAAAAATAAAATAAATAAAAAGAATTCAAATAATGATTGTTGAACAGCTCACCAAACACTTCTTTTGTCCCCTCCCATGGATTTACTTTTCAGCAAGACTGTTTACTAGCTTTAAACTTGGTATGTGATTGCAGTTGAGCTTTGGCACCACCTCATATAGTTAATATTGACAAATTCACTCTTCAAAGATGCTCCTCAGAATTTTTATTTTACTGCTGGTAACAGATTTAGAATATTACTTTCATACAATTAATATTTAAACAATTCTTACAGAAAAATACCTGCTCCTGTTAAGAAGCAATTGTTTTGTGTTTTAAAAGGCTCTGAATCTGATATTGGGTAAGCAGTTCTGGAATCCCAGAAGGGTAATCCGAAGACTGCACATGCTTAGACCGCACATGGGACTTTCTAGTCCCCAGATTTAGCCAACATAAAATGCACAGCTTGTTCCTGCTTTGACATCAAAACTTCAGTGCAAGGGTCTGTCTGGCTGCTGAGTTTGAAGTATACCATGACAGCACATCTGCTCTGGGAAGGGAATGAGCAGGGTTCTAATTCCCCACTCAGTATCTGGAGTACTCCCCTAGAAAGCTCCTCTCTCTCTGAGTTAGAGACATTAAAAACATCCATCTCTCCCTTTCTTCCACTTAATTCCCTTCCCTCCCTTCCTTTTTCCCTCCTTCCGTCCTGCTTTCTCTGTTAGCATGAAATACTGGCTTCTGGCTGGATTGTGGAGCAGTTCTGGCTCTTTTCTCTATCAAAAGCAATGGGTATTTCCACTGACTTTTAAAAGCACTGTCAAAGAGATATCCATTGCAGAATTCCATCTTTAAGCACTGCTTCCTTCTTCAAAATGCCCATGAACAGTGACCTGAGAATGTGACACTCAGCTACTACTACTACCTTCACATCTGCTGCCATATGCTCCTCTTTTTGCTGCCAAATACAGGACTACTGCTGTCACACGATGCAGGCACACTATTTTTCAATTCCCAGGGAGGGCCTTCTGCTGGAAGAGATGGAGAAATTTCTCTGTGGCAAATTAATTTTTTCTAAAAAATTTTTAAAACATAATGCTCACCTCCCACCCTGTGAAAGCAGGAGACATGCAAAGTACTAACTAAATAGAGAGTGCAAATGGGCAGCAAAATTCTTCCCTGTCAGGGCAGGGCTCACATAGATCAGACATTCGTTTTACCATTCAGAGAACACTCTTTTAATTCCAGAAGTACAAAAAAAATGTATCAATAAAAGAACTAGTAGTTTAATCACTTGAGGAAAATTGACAGGTTATAATCAAGGGAAACCAAGCACTGGTGGAGCATAAAAAACTCAAATACAGTCTGAATATGATCATATGGTCCTACTCTGTATCTATTTATTCTGCAGCGGTTAAATGGTTTTCAACACTGATTACGAATCCTGTGACAGAATGAAACAAAAGACTTGCCTTTGTAGATGGTTTCTCTCTAAAGAAAGTAACCGTTCAGAAATCTTTTCATTGTAGGAAACATAATTATCTCTTGATATTAGTGGAATGATCAATGTTTGAACACACTGAATACAAGCAAGGATGAAGCTCAGCTTTAAAAAAGGATTCCCAGAAGTGACATTCTCTCAGGATCTCTAGTACGTGTCCTTCACCATCCATCTTCCAGTGTCATAACATCACCACCTCAGGGATGAGTGGAGAGTGTTTCAGGAAGAGACAGGAGATAAGATGATGACGTCACCATTTCTGAGCAAGGAACACAACTCCTGAAATAATATGCTGATACTTGAAGGTGAAGACAATGAAGATTAAAAAGCAGGAATGGAAGAGCGTCTTGGTGGTTTGGAAAACAGACAGAGAGCTCAGGGGAAAAATTATTTTATGAAAATCATACTGTTTTTCTTCCCCAAACTGGCTTTTCTGAGTTGCAGCTGAAAAAGTCTAGTTCTTTAATAAAATGTTTTGGGGTTTTGTGGGGTGGGTTTTTTTCATTTTTGATAAAAAATAAACTTTAAGCCAAATAGACACTTTCTTGTCAACATTTTTTGTCTGTCAATAACCAATATTTTTATTTTAAAAGTTTTGACTGACCCTCAGTTCACTTAAAGCAGATCACATGGAATGCTGCAGAACGACCAGATGTGGTATGGCTACAGAAAAACAAAGGTAGAATTGAAAGAGTGATTGTAGAGTACAAAAATGTAGACAAGGGCTTACAGGAGCAGAAATAATGGCTTACTCTGTGGCATTGGGCCTTCACTGATCCATCCACAAAAAAAACATAAGTGATAGGAGAAAACTGGAAGATAACCATCAAATTTTATGAGGCAAGTTTTATAGGGAGAGGTAATATCTTTTATTTGATTGCCTGAGACAGATAGAAAAAAACAGATGAGCTGTCAGACATATATGGCCTTTTATAAGTTCTAAGAAAAGCAGCAAATTTCCAAGTGAAACACAGGTTGACAGCAATTGCTCTGTATTTCACATAATTGTTTAATCACCCCTGGATAAAGGTAGTTGGTATTTAGGGAACCGAGAGGAGGGTGAGAAGAAGTTATTTGGTTATTCGATTGCTAGGTCTTAAGGAACAGTAAGTAAACCAGGTTTTTGATTAACTGGATAATTCAAGGCTTAGTCTGAGATAACTGGAGGTTATGTTAGTTCTCAGGAAGACTTTTGAGTTTCTTTTCTGATCATTGTCAGGATGACGGTGGTAAAAATTTTCCCAGCTCAGTGTGCTTTTGCAGGTCTTCAGAAAACTAAAGCCAGGATTCCAGATAGTCATATCACTGATGTTTCACTGGTACCACGGGTATCCTGACCATCTTCTGCCTCACCTCTAGAAAGAAGCTATAACTTTTTATATAAGAAATGTTAAACACAGATCTCAGAATCAGCTAAATATCTTTGTCCTAATACAGAAAAACAAAGCAAGAAGCTGCAGAAATGAGAGACAATCGGGTCCTGCATCAACAGAGATACCAAGCCGTGTTGCATAATTTTATCACAAAAAAAGTAGATTTAAACAAGGAAACGTGCTTGATGGTTTTCTGTTGTGTCAGTCTTTCTTTTCTTCTACCCCTTGTAAAACACTGCTGCTTGTGACTGAGACATACATGGGATCACCACGCTTTTCAGACTGCTTGCAGTTCTTGAAAGGCAGCTTGTAATAGTGGCTGGCCTAATGCCTCCTCAGAGGCTTACAGTGTATGGAAACAAGACAGAAGTAGAGAGGCAGGTGGGCATGACTGCACATCTGGGGAAGCAATGAGCCCCACCAGCTTTCACTGGGAGTTGTTCTCTAAAATCCTGTATGTATTTTATGAAACACACCTTTGAGACTGCAGAAGTGCTATAGGGAAGGACTGGAAAGAGGCAGCAAGGTTGGCTGTACACCTCTGCAGGAAGCCAAGGGCAGCCAGTCTGAAAATGTCAGAAGCTTAAGAGGGTATTTTTCATCTGCTTTACAAACAGTGGTACTTTCTGGAGTCCAAATTGCTTGTCTTGTTTTGTCAAAAAGATTGTTGTGATGATAAAGTAGAAGGTTTTGCACTTTGCATTTAGTTGTACAGCAAGCTGAAAGGCAGCCTTCTTCCCTGACATATTTTAAAGTATCCTCTCCCTTGTCAAAACAGAAATCTGTTCCAGCCACCAGTTTGCTTTTCCCAGTAAACCATGAAATTGCTTAAAGAAATGAACAACAGGAAAAAAAGGGGGTCAATGCAGGGAGAGGAGATTTTGTTTGGTATAAGGTCATTCTCTCCAATATCAAATTACCTGTAAGGCACCTTAGGGGGCTGATAAAAACTGATTTCAACACCCAGTGGATCAGATTGCAAGGGATTTCTTGCTTGAATAAACCTGGAGTCAAAACACTGCTCCCAGTCTAGGGCGTGTGTAGGTATGTAGCTAATGTAAAATGACAAACTAACACTATCCCTGGAAGTAGGCTTTTGGGGGGTTCCTTCCCTCCCCCCCTCCCCACCACTGGGTAGGAAATTCAGTTTCAGCTGCTTCAATGTTTCTAATGTTCACACTTGGAAAATTATTGCCCATCAGCATATCTCAAAGGCTAAAGCAGAGACCATCTCTGTTCTGCCACATTGTGTGGTACCAGAAAGGTTGATTTAAGCTTACCAGCTGCTTTTTCCATAGAAGAAAGGACAGCCTGTGGAAACAGATGTTTACCTGATCAAGATGCATAGAGAAGTCTCAGGATAAACAAGAAATAAGTTGTTGGACATCCTGCCTGTAATAGAATGTGAACAGTAAAATCCTGCAACAAGACACGGAATTGGTTAAAAGGACCAATGATGATCATGACTATGCCTTCAACCCTGTCAGCATCTGCTTGAACTGCTTATGCAAACAGCAAGATGGCAGCATGAAAAAGCTTTGTAGTGGATAACGGTCGGA
>VZTL01082029.1:0-14223 GCA_013400535.1 Scopus umbretta
CCAGGCCACGCCCCGCGACAGATATGCATCCTGGTCTCCTGCATACATTGCACGTCATAGATAATATAGTCATACCCTTCTAGGTTTTTAGACCACAGGCATGAACCACCAGTGCTGGTTTACATTACAGTTCTGTTCATAGCACATCTGCACTTCCAGCTTTCCAATTCATGATGTTTTTCCACATAGGTGCTAGACTTCTCACAGATAATCACAGTCAAGCAGTCAATTTCTTTAACAGCTAGGGTCTTGTGCCTCTGTAAGCACTCCCCAGGCCTGCACAGCAGCCTGCAGTTGGGGCACCTTATCCTTGTCCCCAAGTTAACTTCATAGCCGTGAGACCAGCAGAGGTGGCAAATACCTTACTGACATCCTTAACACCATAACAATGTTAATCATGTAAAAGGAGGAAACAGTGCTTGGAATATCTAAGACTGTCCTTGGGCTTAAAAATCCCCCAACCCATTCTTCCCCTCAGATACGAAGATACTGCATATATTAACACGTAGCAGACCCTCAGTCAAGGGGATGTCACTCAGTATGACCTTCCTGTGCACCAACCCTGTTTGTCAGACAGCTCTCTTGCTCTGCGTCTGTGAGATCCCTCAATGCTTTAAGGGCTGTGAGACTCCCAGCAAAACAGAGATTGTCACTTATTTTGATCAATTAAATTTTTGTAATTTTGGGGTGAGGGATAGACTGCAGTATTCTGCATACCTTGTCCCCAACAGCTTTTATAGCAACAATAGCTAGGGAGAAGGTCTGATCAAAACATAGATGTCTCTTTGCAGAAGAGTACTGACCCAGTCTAAAAATTTCACCACATTCATAACGTTTAAATTAATAGCAGGAGAACATGAAGAGCCACATGA
Source organism: Scopus umbretta (assembly GCA_013400535.1). Lineage (NCBI taxonomy): Eukaryota > Metazoa > Chordata > Aves > Pelecaniformes > Scopidae > Scopus > Scopus umbretta. The sequence continues at coordinate 873 of VZTL01082029.1, forward strand.
GCTGACAGCTTCAAGATGGAGCTGAGTATAATCACCACATTCAAATAGGTGGCATAGAGTGATCAAAAATTTGCTCTATGCCCTGAATGAGTGTTTCATAAGCTTCATATAGGGATATCTGGTTTAAATTAATGAATCTGTATTATTCCAGGCCCAAACCTCTGGATCAGCCACCATTCTCACCACTGAATGTGCTGCATGGAAGACATGGGACTGTCTGAACAGTATCCTGTGTCTTGCACAGGGCATCAATCAACAGCTGTCCAAAAAAGCCCAAACTAAATATTTATAAGTTTGAAATTTTGAGTGAAGGGGAGAGAAAGGAGGAGAATCAGTTGTGCAATGACTCTTCCAACAGAAGAACCAGAAATGCAGCTAATATCCCAGTTCTGCAATCACAAGAAAGGAAGTGTTTCTGTCCTCAGATACAGCACCCAGACCTGTGCAATTACAACAGCTGCAGGAAAATGCTTTATGCTTCTCAAACAGATCATTTTCAGATACTCTGGAGATGATTTATGAAGAGTCTGGTGTTTGTTAGAATTTGTTATTTCTGGGATTTGTTAGAAGCCTAAATAGGTCATAATCTGAATAATTTAGCTGATGAATTCTAAGCTGAAAATCCAGTAAAGCTTTACTAGAGTTTAACCTAAAATAGAGGGGAGGGGGGGGGGGAAAGCCCCTCACCCCCAACACCCCCCACAAAAAAAAGTGTTTTCTGATAATATACTGTTGCACTTCAATATAAAGACTGTACAAGCTGTTGCTTGTTTTGTCTCTTCAGTGACTAATCAGAATACTTCAGGTTGGAAAGGACCTCTGAAGGTCATCTGCTCCAGCCTGTCTCTTGAAATTAGGCTAATGGCTTGTTTTTTCTATATATTTTAAATGTTACTTAGGCTTAAGCAATTGAACAGTAGAAGGCAGTCTCGGTGACCTGCCTTTTCTTAAGAAACGCATCCCTCTCTTTATCAGTATTTATAAAATATTCTAGTGAACTGGAACAACAGACCATAGAGACACAGCGTTTCTGTTTCATAGAAATACACATTTCTCTTTACTCCCATTGAAACTAAAAGCAATCCTTATGTCCTGCTTTACATATGAGAATGGATACAGGCCAATGTGAAAGTAAGGTGATCTCTACACAGAAGAAACGTGGCCTCTACTTGTAACCATCCCCATGTGGAATGGGGATTCCAATTTTAGTTTGCAGTCCAATATATTTTCATCTCAATCTCCCTCTATTTCTTCTGTCATTTAAAGAGAAGAAACCAAGATCTGCTTCATCTTATGCTTCTTGACACAGTGGAGTATCTGAATTTGTCTTCACCATGTAAGGAAAATGGGGTCTTGTGTCTGACATATGACAGCATCTTAAACAGCTCTACTGATATCTGCTTAAAACTATGATGATGGCCTAATTAGGAGTTTCATCCTCAGCTGATGGGGCTGAATGACCCATCACTTAAAAAAAAAATAGGTAGACATTTCTCTGCAGTTTGATAAATTTTCTTAGCAAGTCTCCCTGTGGTCCATTTTTTTTGTAAATGATGGAGAGAAAGTTACCATTGATATTTAAGGTTAATGTGGTGCATTACCCTGGGTAACTGTGGAAAGATTGTTAGTAGTTTTAGTAGAAAAAGATTTTTTTAATTATAATTTTATTAGAAAACAACATTTACCAACAACCTATATCTTAAGTTTCCTGTTTGCTGCCCTATTAACTGGAGGAATGTCAATGTTTATTCAGGCAGATAGAGTACCACTTATCCTTTGGCAGATCTGAGCCCTTTGGCTTGCGCATGCAAGTAAATGGGAATCTTCATTTGACTACAGTTAGGCTTCATTTCAAACACTTTATTTTAAAGGCATTTCAGACAGAGAATTGACATGATTTAAAAGACATTACTAGCTACCCACTCAACAGTACACCACGTTACTGCCTTCCACTACTTTAAAAACAACAACAAAATAATCAAGAAGTACACATCACACACACAAACATCCAGACACAAAAAGGAGAAGGGAGGACAAAATACACCATGCAAATGTGTTCCATCACTGGTGACTCTGTTATTCTACACAGGCAGCAAGCAAAATTAAGAGCTGCTTTCTGCAAGACTTCTGTAGGAGGAATTTTTCTCACAAGGGAATTAAACAAAAATGAAGTCACAATGCCACAGGGTTTTGTTGGTCATAATGGAGTAAAGATTACTTCACAGGCTTACATAACAGAATAAACAGTCTTCCGAGAGAAGGACTGTCTGCTGACATAAGAGACTGGCTGACATGATGGCATAATTAGGATTCCACTGGAATGAAGGGAAAAACACACCTAAACTATCAGAATATACTACCAAGTAGAGACCTTCTTCCATTTGTATAGTAAAATAATTATATAAGTGAAGTTCTTGCTTTAAGGATGACACTTAGGTGCTCTTCAAATGAGCTTGCAAGTGAGTAATGGCCAAAGCAAAATGACTTCAAAAGGTCAAGAACCACCCTGTCTCCCATCAGTGTAAATGCTAAAAACTTAAAACTAAGAAAGTCTAAGCTAACATGGTCTCTTTGCAATATACCTGTCTATGTAAAGAAAATTGAGTAACTGCTCTTCTAAATGCAAAGGGGAGGGGACCACAACCCCCATATCATTCGGGGAATTTGTTACTGTTGCATTTTGTGGCCAGGTTGTTGGCAGATGCTATCAATTTAAGTGTTTCACAAACAAAATTATTCACAATGATTTCTCTTGCTCAGAATTGTTGAAGTAGTAAGAAATGGAGGTGATTGTTTGTTGAGTATACTGGCCTACTACTTGAATAAACAATAGCTCTGTGTTTATTACAATATGTCACAGAGTGCCAAGAAAGATATTTCAAAGCTCTAAACATCAAACTGAAAGATTATTCATGTTTTCAGGAAAATTCTGTATGTCAAAGGCCCGCATTGTTAACTGCTGCAGCCTCACTACGGAAATAGTTCTACCTGCCAAATCAGAATCTGCATTTCCATCTAGACCTTCTTCAAGTTTCTGAATACCTGTCTGCTACGGAAATTGCACTATGTCTTTCTTCTATAGGATTTGCTTCCTTCCCTTGGAGGATTTTTTTCCAGACTACATTACTTAGAATTAGAATTGCAGGCATCAGACACGCTCAAATCCATTGTGTTTTAAGGCTACAACATGTCGAGTTCAGTGAGATTTGTGGCTGCTCATCTATTTGTGGAATCAGGTCTTTAAACACCAGGGTCACGTCTACTCCTCATACTACAGTATTTTAATTATGTTATGTATTAATATTATAATTTCAGGCAAAACACCAGTAAATTAGTTTATGTAGGTTGCAGGTATTAAATTATATTAAGTTACTCCACTTAATGTATTTTTCAGTGCTTCCTTTCTTGAGAAATTATTTTATTCTATACCCTTGCAAGGGGAAAAAAAAAATTCTTATTTTTACTTTTGTTCTCTGCCAGTAATACTTAAGTTATATGATTAAGCATCCTCCACAGTATTTCTGCTATTATTTCTTCATTCTTTTCTGCTTTAGGTGTTTCCTTGTAGTTCTCCAGTAGGCCTTTATGGATAGACAAACACGTTAAGCTATCTTCTGGCTAAGGTGTATATTCCAATTTAGTCAATTATTGGTATACTTGTTCTCTTCAGCTTTCAAAATATGTGTATACCCAAGTACCTTTCCAATTGTAAAGCTAGCTCAGCTGCAGATTCAGGTATCATGTGGCAGGTGTTTCTCTCTCTTATTTTACACTGTTTTAATTAACTTTTGGCTTGTTGAATAGGAATTGCTTATTGGGCTTTTTATACTATAAACAGTATGAAGATACGCTATTGCCATAAACTGTAGTTAATCACATAAGAAGATGAGTATCTGTATTAGAAATACCTGTATGGTACTATAAACATAATTTCAAAAAAAACCATACGTCCTGATATACACATTCAATAGATAAAGTTAACACGGAGCATGGAATATTAACTTGACCATTTCCTGCCACCTAGATACTTTCCTTAACCATATCATTTTTAGCTTAAGACAACAGCATAAAATTAGCCTTGTTTGTGTTTTGGAAACAAGATTTTTTGGCACATTCCAATTAAATGTATGATCACCAGAGCATTCATTTGACACATTATAAACTACTGCTCATTATAAGTCACCTTGTTTCAGAGCTGTAATTGCTGGAAAAGTTTTAAAGTATTTCCTTTTGTTTTGAAGTAGAAAAGTAATATTTCATTAGTTTCCTTGTATTCTAAAGCAACTTTGCTTGAAAGAGCTGATCAAAAGTTATCTGCCCAAAGTGAAACTATTCAGAAAGTTTTCAGTTCTGATTAGAGAGAATTAAAACAAAACCTCAATTATACTGATTTGCCACAGCTGTCACCATCTCACTCTGTTAAAGATAACTGGAAGGCAATTTGATTGCTCACATACCTTCCATATTCTGTAACATATAGAGACAACTAACCTACTGCTGCATAATCCTGTGCAGAACTTCAACTGCCAAGTTTTTCAAAGGCTGAGATTTTTATATGTATGTGCATATTATTTAAGCTTTGTAAGAAAAAGCAAAAAAAAAAGCAAAGAATGAAAACATGTTCAAAGTAACTGAGAGGGATCACCTTTAAATGTAGTCTTCTAAGTTTTTTTAAAATGATGACGACATGGGTTTCACATGCCATTAAAAATATTGTTCAGCTCCCAATCAGAAAGAATCAGATTATTATTCTCCAGCTACATACATCATGATAATTCTGCAAGTTACATTCTGAAACTTTGAAATGGAAATGAAACTTTGAAATGTATTTCTAAGACAAAAGCTGCAATGAATTATCCCTTTTTAACTTGACTAATTAGCTTCACTTCCCTTGAGTCCCTCTTTAGTAGTTTCTTTTAACTTCAATGTCACCCTTTCATGATGACACCACCGATCCACATCCAAACCCATTATCACAAGTAGGCTCTTGTTTCGATGATTAGTACAGAGAAAGAGAAGCAATAAACAGCAAACAGGAGTATTAGCTTGACAGATATAATAAATGACAAGAGTCTTAGAAAAGAGAAATTATATCTGCCAATAGAGATCAATCCTAAAACTTTTTAGCATTAAGACTTGGAATATAAATATCTTTCACCTTCTGGTACATGAGAACAACATATATTAACATGAATGTACATATTTATTATACATTGCACAGAAAGGGAAGAAGTATTCTTTTGCCCTTTGGCTAAAACAGTACTGTATGCTGTCCTAATCTAGCAACCTTTTTTTTTATTTCCTATTATTACCTATCCAAATGGCCAGTAGTTTCTTTCACATACGTTCATCATGTTCACTTGCCTATGCAGATCCTTTTCTACTAAGTATATCTCTAATTAATATTTAGGGCCTTCCCTCTCAAAATGTGTTTTGATGAAAACAAGTGTCTTAGAGGTTCAGAAACTAGCATATGCTTTTGTAACCACTGGAGGTAATTGTTGTTATGAATTTTTCTTCTATTTCATGAAATTAACATACTTTCTACACCTAAATGGTCTGTGAAAATACCACGGTATACCGTAATTTGTTATTTCCAAATACAAAGACAAAAAAAAAAAAAAATCTACAAAAATAACACTTCCATCCAATTAATCAGCAAGAACTGGTAATTTATTCACTTATTCGAACTATTTGGGATCTATTATTATCCTATCGGATGTGTCATTTTAATCATACACCATTTCTGTATTTTGAGAGGCTGACCTAGCTTCACACAAGGGGCTAGCACTACTGTTTTAATGCAAACTGCCCTGTGAACACAGAAAAATTAGAATGCCTCAGATTCTTTAACTCCATGTGTGCCCAAAAGGGACAGAACAGAAACAATTTCTTCTCATCCATGGGAAGACTTGCTACCTTCTGCTGCGAGCAGGGACTGAAGTCAGATTTTCTTCTTTCCGTTCCCCCCTCAACCTATTTACTGTCAGTCAGGAAGCTGGAGAATTGGAAGAGGCTTTCTACACTTTGGCCAGTCACAAAGGTGGTTAGGAGGAGCCAAGTGCCTACTCCTTCATACTCTTCTTTACCTCTGAACAGGAGTGGACACAGTCTGTCCTTAACTATTAAAGGTATTCTACCCACAGCCTCAATTTTCACATTTTAGAAGCAGTCTCCCTGGCAAAATATTATCCTTACTAAAGTTAGTAAAAAGCAAATGGCCATGATGCATGGACAGGAAGCAAAAATATTTGGAAATGATTCAAATGTCCAAAAGTAAGGGTTTTTTTCCCCCCTCATATTCCAGTCTTACGTTACAGCTGAAAATTCAATTCAGTGCTGCTTGTTCAGCTGAAGGCCTGATCCAAACTTTTAAGCAGCCACTAAGACTGTTTCAGCTGTACTAGAGTTTGTTTTGGTCACTAGCGACTTAAAATGCTGAGTCAGGATTATCATGCCTGGTTGTTTTTAGACTCAAGCAGGGTGAAGCTGTAAATCAGATACAGGGTTATTTAGGTTTGAAAGGAACTGGCAACTCCTGTACAATGCCAAGGAAGAAAGGAGCATTTAAGTTTTCAGAATGAAACTGGATGCCTTTCTGTAAGTTAGGAATGATTCAAATAAAAAAAAAAAAAAAAAAAAAAGGTGCTAAGCAGCTGTAACAGGGCAAAATGAGAAAGGGGCTTGTAATACAAGCACTAAAACCTAATTGCAGCTTGTGACTCAAAATGCACTGTGTTGCTATTGTGTTATTAGTATCTTCATCTCCAGTTTTTCCCATCCTGCTCAGGCTTCCAGTCAGTCTACTCAACATGTCACCTCTGAGCACTGCCTCCTCTGCTGTGCTGGTTCAGGAATTTGCACAGCTCAAGCCTGCGAGATGAGCTCCTATCTTCAAGTGGGAGCCTGCTGCTCCTTAAACAAGTAACCCAAAGAAATCCCACTGGCATAAAAAATAGTCTTCAGGATATCAGGCTACAGGAGAAATAACAGAGAACTGGCAAAAAGATGATGTGTTAATCAATAATCGAAACATGGAAATAGGACACACAGCTCTGTTTTACCGAGAGTGATCAGGCATATAGTAAGGAAGACAGTATGTGAACACGTGGGAGTAAATGTGTGAAAACCAATAAACAGTGTGGGTTTGTTGAAAACCTAGTAGGTCATGCCAAAAGAATCTAATAGCTAGCGTGTGCATATGTTTATCTCTGATTTTACTTTAAAACAGGAGCAATAGATACTGAAAGCTGAGCTGGGTTTGGATTGGACCATAGGAGCATTACAGGGTAACAATTATATTACCATGTCATCGTGACATTACCTTATAGCATGCTGTCGTGGTTTAACCTTAGTTGGCAACTAAGCACCACATAGCCATTCGCTCACCCTCCTCCCCACCCTCCCCAGTGGGAAGGGGGAAAGAATCAGGAAAAATAAAAGTAAAACCCATGGGTTGAGATAAAGGCAGTTTAATAGGACAGCAAAGGAAGAGAAAAGAATAATAATGATGATAAAAGAATATACAAAACAAGTGATGCACAATGCAATTGCTTACCACCCGCTGACCCATGCCTAGCCCATCCCCGAGCAGTGATTGCTGTCCCCTGGCCAACTCCCCCCAGTTTCTGTACTGAGCGTGATGCCATATGGTATGGAATAGCCCTGTAGCCAGTTTGGGTCAGCTGTCCTGGCTGTGCCCCCTCCCAGCTTCTTGTGCCCCTGGCAGAGCATGGGAAGCTGAAAAGTCCTTGACTAGTATAAACACTACCAAGCAAGAACTAAATCATCAGTGTGTTATCAACATTATTCTCATCCTAAATCCAAAACCCAGCACTATGCTACTACTAGGAAGAAAATTAACTCTATCCCAGCTGAAACCAGGACACATGCACAATGGGATTCAAGTGTAATGCAATGTAACATGCTCTAACCATTGTGTAGCACCGCATATGTTTCAGTGAGCAATAAACCCTAAAAAAAAATAAAAAGACAGCAAACCAACAAATGAATGTTATTTTGGCAAAGATCAAAAATGCCCTAATGAAGTCCACACTTACTACATTTACTACCTTCTCTTATCTGCATGATCAACTAATTACTGAATGTAAAACACGGAATTTTACTTAACATAGCTCAGTAGAAGTGTCAAACCCGCGTTGGTCATCATTTAGACAATTTTTCATTCTGAATTTTTACATGCTGCCATGTACATAAGTGTCTTTAGTCACCAGGAAAGTATAATTGCTTGCCCAGCATACAGCTCATTTACATTGAGATGTAGTGATAAAGAACAGCGCGTCCAACTGAAACTGCAAACACTGTAAGCAGTTAGACTCTAAAGAAGGTATCTGAAATCTCCTGTGACTAGATTGTTTTGATGAAAAATTCTTGATTCCTTCTATTTTTAGAAGTGGTGAATACCTCAGGATTACCTCTCAGTAGAAAGTCAGTATCAAAAAGTTGCATGTTATTTGGGGAATTTTATCCCATAGCACATGCCATAAAATGCATCTTTAGCAGCAGATTTATCTTAGTTTTGGTTTGGTTTTTTGTAGGTTGTTGTTTTGTGTGTGGTGGGGTTTTTTTTTGTTGGTTTTTTTTTTTTTTTTTAAATGCAAGCATTGAACAGAACTACTCTGCTTTGCTTGGTTTTGCCAAACAAGGTATAGGAACTTAGATTTGCATGAGAATGCACAGTCTATTGCCTTCTAAAAATACCAAAATGATTCATAGAACTATGCCCAACTAGACTGAGACAAAGAAAAACACTTAAAGTAAATACAACTGGAATGTTACTGTAGTGAAGTGTTATTCTAGTGTTACAGGAACAAAACCATCTATTTTTGGAATTATAAAGCAATTATGTATACAAAGAAACTATTGGCGCTATTGCTTCAAGTATTTACTGATTGTATTGCATGGTCTCCTACACCTACACATCTCCTACATGGTCTCCAACAATACATTGGGTATTGTTTGTGCTTTCTGGAGAAGGCTGAAAAGCATACAAAAATATTTTTCAAGATTACCACCAAGTACAGTATGACATAGTATATGCTGTAGCTAAAAATGAAAATTTTAAAGCAAAATTGCCAATCCAAGAATAATCAGGCACTGTAAATTATATGTATCTCTGAAGTTTAATCCAACTTCCTGAGAAAAATAAAATGAAAACACATACCATGTTGGCATGAGGAAAGTCTAGGAGAGTCCCACTGATGTAAGTTTTTTGTTTTTTTTTTTTTTCACATTCAAAGGCATTCTGTATACAGTATATTTATGAATGTATAGGTATCCTTCATCTTAGCTGTTTTAAAAGAAGCACTCTGAGTAGCATGGAAGAGAGAATCCAAATGAGATTTACCAGTCCCATTAAATTATATGCTAAAGGTCCTATTAATTAACACGTACTTTAACCTTCAAGTATAGGCCCCCAACACTGGTGAATTTCTTCAGTAACAGAATTCTCCCAGAAGTGGGGTGTTTGTTTATGTCAGAGAAAGCATATACTGTAATAAAATACATATTGTGATTCAGCTGGAACATTCCTATGACAACCATCAGTTCCTGATTTAACACAAAGTTTGTGGTTGCATCAAACTTAGCGGGTAGCAGCAATTTGTTCTGTCCAGAAAACCAGAAAACAAATTTGACAAAGATTAAATGTCAAAGCTGATGGAGCAAACTGCACCCCTAAGAACAAATATGTGACAGAACTATGGAAAAAACAGTCATCTTTACCAGAATATTTCAAGTTAACTGCCTATTAAAAATAAAATAGGCAAAGACTGCTAAAAATATTTCAGGTGACAGTATTATCCAAGTGAGTAAATGCACCTCTTATTTAGTGTTAACACAACACATGAGAAGGTGTGGAGCTAAGCTCTCAGTGCTTTTGCTTTACATATAATACAATAAAACTAGTGCAGAATAAAAGGCAATCAGACACACTCTGCCTAAAATATGACCAATAAACAAAACCCTCAAAATTCAGTCACTTATATGAGACACAAGCTTCACACTGTGGAACAATATTTTCTATTTATCTGTTTTCAATAATTCCCAAAACTAGAGAAAAGAGACATCATCTTGTGTCCTGCAGATTAATTCCTTGTACCAAAGACAGAACTGTGAGAACTTTCTCCACCAGAGAGCACATGGCCAGGCTCCCTAGCCTTCAGATAAATGGGGCAGCAGTCTCAGTTCTTTACCAACTCTGCTACTGACACAACGGCTTTGCAAGAAAAACAGCCTCTGGATGAGGGAAATTCAATACCATTTAAGGGTCTGTAAATTCCTAGTGAATTCTGCTTGTAGTTCAATGCGTACTTCGTGCAGATTAAGCACTACTAGTGTGGTTTAATGGTCTGAAACAGGACTGTCCAGATGGAAGTTGGATGAAAGTTAGAAAAGTAAGAAGTTAAAAAAATAGTCCCTCCCAAAACACACACAGAACAAAACACCACACCTTGAACCCTCTTTCTTGCATGAATAACAATCACTGTAGATACAAAAGCATTGACTGCAACAAAAGACACTCCTCAATGATAACTAAATGATGACTGAAATAAGGCATGTGTCTATCCTACTGTGACCTACAATTCCTCATTAATGTTTCCAGTAGTCCTACAGAAACATTGAAGAAAACTGGGGAGAACAGCAGCTAAACAAATAGAAGAGATTTCGTATGACAGAACACAATATTTCCTGAAGCTTTTCCCCATTTTCTCAGGTTCTGAGACACACACATCTTTGAAAGCCAGTGTTATCTCCTCCTCCTTCCTTTCACTGATAAATTAACTCTCTTTATGATCAACATATATAAGATAGTACCTTACACATCTATTTACACAAACATGTGATCTCTTTTCATTGCACGTAGAATATTACTTACCAGTTTCTGAACCACCCCCAAGGAGCTGTCCTAAAACTGACAAGTATTATATCCACTGCTCTGAATACATCTCATTGAACCTTTGTCTAGAACGTAAAAGGGAAAAGATGGACATAAACCAGATAATTTACCACAGGCACTCAGGAAAGTTCTTTGACAACGTGACCTTCCTAAAACATTCACTGACATACACTACAAATAACAGAAATACATTACTTTTATCAAAGAAGAAAAAAAAACTGAAGCATTTAATAAAAACAAATTACCAGTTGCAAACGTGCAGCACAATACAGCTTTCAAGCTGTCAGCCCCCAGAGGCATCACAGAAAACTTCAAGGGCAGATGTACCAAAGACCAAGACAGCTCTTAAACTTTCTTCCCACTTTGTCCCTTTATAATTCTATCAGAGTATTTGCTTTATGAGACCTGAGAGCTGATACAACTGCTTTGTGATCATCGCACAAAAATATTCACCTATTAAGTGGGTAGGTATCTTTGAAGGGCAACTTACAGAAGAGACATCTATCTTCATCAAATTTTGCTTCAGAAACTGTTTCTAAAAACACAGCTCCTTCACCTCTGAGCTTTCACTTGAGCTTTCATCAACTTTCACAGGATGCCAGAGGCTGGGGGGAAAATTACCTCAGTATGTCTTATTTAATCTGACCTTTTAAATGGTTGAGCCTTTTCTAGCTGCATTTGGTTATTTTTGAGTGACCTTTATTTTTTCTGAACCAGCTTTTCTCTTCTAGCACCTGTTAAACATTTTGTGAAACTACATAAAATGGTGTAGAGATAGGTGCAGGAAGGCAGGTGACAGAAATTCAAATCAACAGCATGAATTTAACCCCTGTCATTTGACTAAAGATTCAGATACCTTGTCTAACTTAGTGAAGAACTGTATCTATACAAGGTTTGTAAGCCTCAACTGAAATGTAACAGACAGTCATGGATTCATATAATTTGGACTTAGGATATGCTGGGAAAAGATGGAAACAAAAGGCAATGTGCAGTGTAGCGTGAGGAAGTATTCCTTTGAAGAGAGATGTTAGAAACATAGCAGAACCTTAAAAATGAGTAGAGTTATTTCCATTAGGAACTGGAAGAGATTAGTTTTCATCTTTTTACTTGCTATGGTCAGGATATGGGTATTATGTCTAAATATTTGTGAACTTGTTTTATTAAGTAGGATTTAAACCTGAGAGAATATACCTACTGTACTACACCAGCAGCACTTTCTCATTTAAAAACATTTTTACCTACACAACAAGAAGATCACAGAAAAGTAAGAAAATTTGGAAGTGAACAGGGAGGGAGTCCTGCTGACCATTTCACTGCCCTCTAATCCTTCAAGTGTCTCCCATCTCAAGCAATTAAATATGTGTCCATATTGCACAAGTGAACAGCAGCAGGCTTCCCACAGCAAAAGCTATCACAAGCAGGGAGCAGTTTATTTGATTAAAATTCTAGGGCAAAAGAAGAGACAAGCTTTTTATCAGATTTTGCAAGAAAGACCAACTTGTCTATACATTCCTCAAAGACAGGATGAGCAAATAATTTCTGCCACCTGGCATTTACAGATAAGACCGAGTATTTTATTCAATAGGAAAACAATATTTGACTCAATATAGACAAAGGTTGCTTTTAGCTTTTGAGAAACAATATAATCGGACTTCATTACAGTCCTTACAGGCATATTTAAGAGTTTGCATTATGGATCTCTAGAAACTATTGCTTCTCTCTAATATTCTGGTAGCAGTATCGGTAGTGGCACCTTCAGAGAATTTTAGCTTGCAAGCCAGAGACAGGACAGATGCCAGGCCTGTACCAATAAAATGCCTATTTAAACAGAGGGATGTGATATGTGGGCCAAGTGAAGTGTTTAAAAAGAAACCTTCTCCAAACTTTAAATTGAGTTGCTGCAAGAGAGTTTCCTGTCACTGCTTGCAAAACTAAAGCTTTGTCTCTCTACCAGTTTTCTGAACGTGCTGTATTCTTTGGGGATATCTCAAAGTACATGGAAACCAAGGTGGGACAAATTAAAGAAGAGAGTGAGTGCCTTCTCTCCTCCTTCACTGGTAGACAGAGCTGGCTCTCCTCTCCAAGTGAATGGTTCAAATACAAGTGCCAATATCACTGGGAAGGCACAAGTGCCTTCTGGCCTTTTTTGCTATAGATAAGAAATGCAAGATTAGGCTCTCCAGCTAATTGTCACTAAGTGCTTATCTGTGAGGAAGAGATTTCCTTCTACATTATTCACCTCACACCAAAAAACCCTTAGTTAAATACTTAAACAGCTTGCTAAAATTTATCTGGGAAGCATAGAATAGCATTTCTGCAGGAATGTAGTTACAAGGACAGGCAAAAGTATCAAGTTATATCTACACATAATATTTAATGTTTTGATATGAAATATTTACACACCACTTGTTTCCATCCCCCCTTCCCCCCCCC